>JAWWEW010000048.1:2443799-2456197 GCA_035583185.1 Anabacerthia variegaticeps | reverse complement strand
CACCGAGTAAGGGAATCGTACACTTTTATACAAGCAATTTAAACAACATGAATCAGGAATTCCTCAGCTCAAATTGCTCAGGATCTAGGGAAGCTGAAGACTGTCTCAAACACTGCTAAAATGCAAGGAAACAGCTGTGGGCTTGGGATCCTACAAGAAGTTTGAATTCCCAGCAGAGTTTGCAGCCGTACATCTCCTGGCCATCCCACTCCACCGTGACGTCCAAGCTCCTGTGTTTACAGTACCCATAGCCAGGAGCTGCTTCATGGAGCTTATACTTGTCTAATTACAGCTTAGCAATTATAAGCAGAGATCCAGAGTATAAAATCAAGCATTTTGGTCAGCTACAGAGTATGTGAACACTGAACCAAGCAACAAAGAGCCTCGCAGTCTCCTCCAACAAGTTCCTACTGTCAGCACATGGTGCCACGTTCTGGATGAGAGCAATGCCACCACCAGCAGAAGGCTCTGAAATACCAGCCTGTCATTCCAAACTTTATTTACAAATCCAGCTGCAGAGTTTACTCGTGGCTACAAGTGCTCTGAATTTCTAAATGGCCAAACTAGACAAAATGGGGAAGGTTCCCCCTTTGAGTTTCTAACGAGTTTACAGGCGGCTGGGTTTGGAAATTGTGTTTCTTCACGACAAGAAGAGGAGAGGCTGCCTGGGGACACTGTTTATTAAAGCCTTTTGTTCAATTTACAAATTGAAACAAATAATTGTGGAGACATTTGCAGCTATGGAAAAAACGTGTTTACAAAGTGGAATAAAATACAGACTAAATACATTTGGATTATACCAGATGAAAACATGGGAGTTTCTAACACAGCATAAAGGGCGGTCACACCACGAGGACAGAAGGAAAGGCGCCACTGAGTCATGGCTTTTACAACAATCTGGTCACTTGAAAGATTTGGGATAGTTTTACTCTCAGAGCCCTTAACACGCAAGAATCTTAGAGCCACACTCAGCAGTGACCAGCCCTTGAGATCACAGACAATCCATCCCACCTGCTCCTAACTGATGCTTCCTGGGAGGGAAGAAAGCTCCCTGAGTTCCAGCCAATATTCCACTGGAATATTTCTTGGGGCTTTACTTGGGTTTTGGTTCAGTATTCCTCGTGTGGTTTCACGTGTAAACTCTGCATTCAGAAATCTCAGAGCCCTGTTGGACCATCTCACCTCTCCCTCTCGCACACACAGGATTGCTTTCTGCACGTTGGTTTCACTTTACATCGTACACGGTGAGGTTGTCACCACTTGGAAGATTATCCTGTAGTTTAACTCTGATGTTCTTGGGAAATATATATTCTGGATGCTGGAGAAGTAATTGCTATTGATGAATTGTTTTAATAGTACTTAGATTGGATACTGGGGAGAAATCCTTCCCTAGGAGGGTGGGCAGGCCCTGGCACAGGGTGCCCAGAGAAGCTGTGGCTGCCCCAGCCCTGGAAGTGTCCAAGGCCAGGTTGGACGGGGCTTGGAGCAACCTGGGCTAGTGGGAGGTGTCCCTGCCCGTGGCAGGGGTGGGACTGGGTTATCTGTAAAGTCCCTTCCTACTCAAACCATCCTGGGATTCCATGATTTGTCACGGAGCAAGGCAATTGTATCCCCTGCCCAGCCAAGGCAGGGGAATTGGATCAGTGGAAAAATGGCACAGGAGGGATGAAGTGATGTTCCCAAATGGGAGCTCTGCAAAGCTTATGTGAACAACAACTTCCTGTGATATCTTAATGAATAGCACAATGACAGGATCAAGCACTGTCCGTAACACTGATGGGAATTTCCAATAAAAAAGGAACAGAATTAATCAACCAAACTGTTCTCTAGTTTACAAACTCCATGCAAAGGAAAAGAGCCATTACTGCAAATGGAATACCATGACTAAGGATCTCTTAGTAGCACAGAAGTATTTTCTTAACATCAGTAAAGTATGTTAACTAATATTATATTTAGTTAGCTGAACTCCTCCGGGGATTAAAGGCCCGCTGTGCCTAACAAAACTTTGTCTTGAAACAACCCAGCAAATGTTGTTTTAGCACAGAGTATTTGATAGCTAATCATGCTATAAAACTATAAAATAAAGTTGTGTTTATTGGTACAATTAATCCCTCCACAGCCCACAGGGCTACAAAAGAAAATGGGGGGATGAGGGAGTTCAGCCCAGAGGGGTGGGGTGAGAAAGGAGGGATTATCAGGAAAAGGGAAGGACCAGGATTGAAGCAGTGGATGTGACTTCAGGGAACTATTCACAGGGAACTATTATTAATACTATTATTCCACTTGTAATCAAGAACACCATCTCCATCTGGGAGTGCCTGAGAGCAAAAAAAGACAAATTAAAAAAAAATAAAATCCCTCCCAACCAGAGCTGGACATTCCCAGGCGGCCACGAAGCACTCACACACCAGTGCCCAGCAGGGTCACTGCACGGCAGAACATCCCCATCCTACTCCCAGAAATATATTCCCTAAGATAATGCAAATCACAATTCTTTCCCTCTGCCTGATTTGGTTAAAAGTTTTTCCAGCTAGGAACAATCTGGAGTAAAGCACAAGAAAAAACCTCAGCATTCTGTGATAGAAGAAACGTATGCCTGAAATGCAGCAAGCACATTAATTGTGGTTAATATGTGGCTCAAATGAGGAATGCAAACAACAGTATCACTCAGAGCCTATGCAGTGACTTCCCATTTTCATTTTTACAGCTTTGGCATTAATAACCAGCAATTGCTTACAGTTGCCAAAGGCTTCTCCTGCACTTGGAATACAAGTTACTGGATCCTAATGGATAGCAAATGTTTCTAAGCCAAAATGTGAAGTGCCTTCATCCTGAATAAAAAAAATAATGCACCTGAGGACAACAAGGAGGAAACTGCAGGTTTTGATAAAACACAATTTATCCCACTTTGCGTTAGTCTATGCAGGACATGATGAGGGAGAACAGACAGAGGTTTACTGTGAATCCCTTCAGGATGCCTTTGGGATGGATATTTCATGCACAAACAGCTGTAAATCTCCAGTGATTTAAGCACTGATCTGCAGAACCCAAAATCACCTTTGGGGTACTGAACTGCTGCCAGACTGCAAAGGAATTCAGCCCACAGGGAGCTGGTGGGTTCTCCTAAAGCCCAAGGCTGGCAGCACAGCCGCTGCGCCAGGTGAGATCACATTCCCTCTCCAGGGAATTGGGTCCAGGAATAAAACCTCTTCCGTAGATTTTGCAGCAAATGCCCTTTGCATTTTTAAGGGTGATTAACCACACATCCATAATTTTCTCGTAGAAGTGTAATTCTTCTCTAAGAAGTGTCTGTAGTTGCAATGAGAAAAAGGGGAAATTAATGATAAACAGCATATGGTGTGTTCATGCCTTGCTTATCTTAAATTCCAAGCTGGATTAACCACAGGAGAGCTCCGCTAACCCCACCTCGTGTCACTGTGTGGCACTTGTGATCACTGCTTACTATTCCCGTGGCTTGGGCACCTGATGGTCCCAACCCAAGCAAATAGTTTAGACATTTGATTAATACAGACCAAAAAGCTGCCAGACCCCAAAAGTTCTGCTGCAAGGCTGGGAAGGGAAACTACAGGTGGCAGAAAGAGCACACAAGATAGGAGTGAGATAGGCACGATGATTAGCCTGGCAAGTGATAATCACAGACATTTCGGTGTCCTCAGACAGTTGTCAGACTGGCCACGGGCTCAGGTTAATATTTGTATTAAGGAAAAGCTCTTGGGTTCAACTGGGATTAGGCAAATGTGGTGCGAGGTGCTGTGAAAGCAAGCAGGGGACAAAAGCTCTCCCCAGGAGAGTGTCCTCCTAAATTACAGTAAGGATTTGTATTATTATTACCAGTAATTGAAATTACAAATAGTATTCCCAGCACTGCATCTCTGAGCACGGAACAGCAGCCCCTCAGTGCTGCTGGTGGCATCAGTCTGCTGACAAAGTCAGTGCTAGCAACAATTAATGTGCAGGAAAAACGAAGAGATGGTGGGTTTCCTAAACCAAATCATCCTTGGATGGAGTTGTCGCATTAATTCAAAAGATAAAAAATAAACTCTCGGGATGGAAATAAACACAGCGCTTTAAATGAACCTAATAACATGAAAGTAATGAGTTTGGAAAACAGATGTGGGAAAAGGCAAGGGAAGGCTACAATCCACTCCACACAACCTGGGAAGGGATGATAAAAAAATTTACAAGCTGTTTTGAGTCCCGAATAAAAGGGGTAATCAAGGCAGGCTGGGCTTGAAGCGGGGCGGGCACAGCATCCTGCAGCAGAGACTAAGCAGAACACCTCACCCTCCTGCACTGTATGCCCAGGCCTGCCCGAGCTGCTGCAGCTCCTGCCTCCTGCTCTGGCACTCCATAACTCATGGCACGCACTGTAAGGCCTCGCCAGCCTCTCCTTGCCCCCTCTCTCTTTGATCTTTGACACTCTGCTGGGGCAGAAACCGCCCCTGCGCCGTGGGGCAGGAGGGGAAGCAGAGAAACCAAATCAAAAGATAATACAATCGAACATCCTAAAGAAAGAGACCTCGCTGCAAGACAAAGCACACACGGAGGTTATTTCCATGATGCCCACTTGGCTCTCCTGTTAATCATGATTTATGGCAACATCAGCGCAAGGACCCGGCGGTTCACGAAGGGCGTTCGTACAAAGCGGTTCTCAAAATGGCACTGTGAGAAAAGTCCCCTCTGCAGTTGTTTTATTTTGCCTCTGAAAAGCTTTCAAATTGAACTGCTAAAGTTCAGCCAGCATCTAATTTTAACCGTGAGTTCCAGGAGAGAGTAAAGCTGGTGGGAAGATTACAGAGTTCCTTGAAGCTCTGACCTACAACAGGAAGAGAGTTGTCAGCCTTCATGTCTCTCACTCTAAATCCCAAGGGAAACAACACTGGCAGAATGTTTTATAACACGTTCCCACTGTAAAATTCTGTATTTGAGAAATATGATGCTTGCTCACTCCTTCTCCTGGACCTTTGGTGTGTCAGTAAAAACAGATGACCTTAAATGAGTAATTTCAGTTTTGCCTTTACACCGCGGTTCGGGGACTGAGGGTTCACAGGGCTCTGTTTACAAAATCACAGCGAACTGATCCTACACGAGAGCAACACAAGCACCCACACCTTTAAAATATTAGTGAGGGGCTGGCAGCTTGTACAGTGTAATAAGGCCTTTTTGGTGCCTTCTCAGGTTAACTCTATAACCCCAGAAGTGCCCCCACGGAAGGCTGCAATCTGGGATTTTCATAAGGAAGGCTGAAAGGATTCTGTCAGAGGGCCAAAAAGCAGCATCTGCAAAACGGCTCAGGAAAGAGAAATTAAAAATAAAATAATTGGATTATGATCTCCCAGCTAATGAAATCAGAGACACTGCTTTTTCCCCCAGTCATGGGTTTTAGACAATGCCCAGTGGGACAAGGCTGGGTCCTTCCACGCTGCTCTGACTGCCCATAGGGCCACCATGCCAGGGGCTGCACAAGGGGAGGAGGCAAAGCAGGAATACAGCAGGGAAACAGAATACATTTTCATCCTGTCACTGATGAAGGTGTGGTGACAAATAATGAGAAACTGGGCAGGATATGGATAATGAACTCAGGAGAAAACTGGCACTCCAGTAGTAGGTCTCTGAGCTCACAGGCAGCTGAAGGAATTCAGTCACCCTGGAGCAGCTTAAAAATTATTTTTTTTCCCCTGCTCCTTCTCACTCCTCAGATTTTCAGTCCCCGGGAATGATGTCCTGCTACTGAAGCACAGGAAGATGGAAGCAGAGGAACCCCTGGGCTCCGAGCAAACCCACACCCCGGGATGTGAGCACGGCCGGGCGGGAGCAGAGGCAGGAACAGCTCCTGAACTTTCTCCTCTCCTCTGTTCCTGCAGATAATGAAATCCAGAAACACCATTCTGGGCCACAGTTGTTCCAGACCTCACATTATCTGCTGCTGACCCTCGATTGAGACGTCGCTTAGTCAGGGATGATGATTTTTGCGCTCATGAATAATTAGTTTTGCTGGTTTTAAGAAAAAAACCCCCGGTATCTTTTAATCAGAATCTAAATGAAAAAATGCTAAAAGCTATTCCCTAACATCTGCCAGTTGAGCATAGATTTAGAAATAAAAATCAAGAGGTATAGACTCATCTCAGGGAATTATGTGTTCAAATCCTCATTTATGGAGATGAGAATGGAAGTGTTAACGTTCAGAGTCTTCTGCTGCATATCCGAGGCTTTAGGGTGGCTTAATGAGTCACTGTCTGAAACCAAGAACCAGCTGAAGTTCCTTCCTCACATGCACACATTGAATTTGGTGTGTAATTACTCCATTCTGAGTAATGACAATTTATTAGATTTTCCCATCAAACGCACGAGATGTTAATGCACAACATGTTACTGATACCCAGGGCTCTTTCCAAGGAAAGTCAGGAATTATTAGTGACCTGAGTGTTACACAGAACCACGCACTTTATCCACCCTCCCTCCCTATTTCTCTTTAAAAATGTTTTTGAAATGAACACTCAGTGGCTGTGAGAAGCAGCTTTTTCTAACCAGGGGATCCCTTTCTAAGGGCCAAAGAGCAGTTTGAGAGCACAGAAAACAGCCTGTACGAGTGATCAGGGAAACAAAGCAGGGCCAAAGGACAACTCAAGTGCAAGAGTGATTGGAGAGCAGTTGTGATCCTCTTCATTTAATATAAAATTAATACACTGCAGCATTTCAGAGAAATCAAGTTTCCCTGTGATGTTACTCTCAACACCCGGGGGGGTTTCCACAGAGCTGGCAGAGAGGGAGAAGGGGGAAGTGGCACAGGAGAGATATGAAGGAGAACACTGTGTGCTGGGTGAGCAGTGTGCCCCATTTGGACCTTCTCCTAGAAGAAGGCAGCAGTGACAAAGTCCCAGCAGCCACGACATCATGAGCTAAACTAATTCCATGCCAATGCTGTTTGCCCTTGCCACTGTGATCTCAAACAGCAGGAAGATTATCCTGTGGAGGAAATAATTCATCTCCATGGATCCCCTCGCCCTGTACAAGCACCAAGCCTGGTGAGCTCTTCACCCACGGGCCAGTGCTCCTCTCCCACCGTCTGCCTGACCCAAATGCCTGATGGAGACCTGGAATCCTGGGGAAAGGAGCTGAGTGACACCAGCCTGAGACCTGGAGGAGACACCACCTCTTCTGGGCAGCATCCTCAGGGTTACCAGCCTGGCTGTGCCACCGAGCTGATCACCCTTCCCTCACACCACAGCTCCGTGCATCAGAACCACAGAATGGCTTGGGTTGGAAGGGATCTCCACTAGCTTCCACCAGCCCAGGTTGCTCCAAGCCCTGTCCAGCCTGGCCTTGGATGCTTCCAGGCTGGGGCAGTCACAGCTTCTCTAGGCAAGCTGTGCCAGGGCCTGCCCACCCTCCCAGGGAGGAATTTCTCTCCAACATCTCCTCTAAATGACTCTCCTCCAGAGTGAGGCCATTCCCCTTTGTGGCACCACCACACACCCAGTTTAGCAGAGCTCTTGTTGGTACAACACACTCGTGCTCCCCACGAGGGGTGCAGCTGGCACAGACCCCCAGGCAGGCAGGGGATGAGCACTGGGAGCTGGTGCCACGTCCCACCCTGCGCCGGCACCCCGGCGGTCCCCGCGGCCCGGCCGCCCTCGCTCCATTCCCAGGCTCCTCTTATTTACCCATTTCTATTTTAATAAGCAGCCCGTTCCCTGGGCCCCGGCGTGCCCCCCTCCCTGCGGCCCCCCCGAGCCCTGGGTTATGTGAAAGTGCCTGTGCCAAGCGGCGGGGGCGTGGGGGGCTCCGGGCTCGCCGGGCCGTGCTCCTGCCGTACTGTGTGGTCAAGGAGCCGGGACTGGGGGGCCTGAACGAGGGCCAAGCCTTGCACTTCAGCTTCCTGACCTGGCAGCCATTCAGAGAGACCCTGCTAAGTGCTATTTCCTAAATACACCAGCTTTTCATAACAATCTTACCACATTGCTTTCCTTTACAAGCTCTCTTAAAAGAGAACTGGACTCCTTCTGGTTAATCTACACAGACTGCATTTGGAAGCCATCAGAAACTGAACTGTAAACAAAACGTTATTAATGTGTTGTAATCTGCCCTCAATGTTCCAGATGAAAAGAAAATGTTTTATAGTTTTGGAGTATACATTTTAATTGCCTTTTAAGAGTGCATATACTTTTAGTGCTCTCTGTTATAAAACTGCAGTATCTGTTTCTTGATAACTGTTGAATGATCTCAGCTATTTTTATTAGGTTTTCTCCCCCACCCTGGTCCCCTTCCTTAAGCTACCACCACTGCAAGGCTTTTCCAGACCGGTCCTGATACTAGGCTGGCAAAAAGTTCCACGTCCAAGGCAAACTCCATTATAAACAACTTCTTTACAACATCCCCTCACTATAAAAACACTCGGATCTAGAAAATTAGTTCTTTAAATGAACTTAGAATTCAGTTACTTTCGGTAAAAATCTGATCTAAACAAGGGCTAAAGTGAATTCCCTACATTTTCAGCCCTTCCCTGCTTGGTTTGCTCTCCGTGCCTTGTTCCTGTCACAGCTGGAAGTGCTTGGGAAGGGATAGAGGAATTTGGCACTGGAGATGCCACAGCCACCCCTGGCACAGAGTGGCTGCCAGAGGGCACCTGGCAGTGCCCCAGCCCACGGCACTGAGGGAGGGTGGGCTCGTGGTAAGATCCTGCCCAAATTCCTCACGCAGCAATTCCCCCCTGGAAATGAGGAGCAGAGTCTCGGGGGTTTATTGTGCTCAGTCCCCTCCCTCGAGGCAGCCACTGCCCTGTACAATAAGGTCTTTTAGGACCTCTGGGATGAATGGGAAAAGCATCCCAAAGTTACCTGGCAGGCTTTCCAGGTATCTCCTTACTAGAAAAGTGCTTGATTAAATAAAGACAAATCCAGGGTCACAAAATTAACCGTGGGCTTCACTTTTCATTAAGTGCAGATTCAAAAGGAGAAGGGAACCCTTAAAGTACTCCACTTCAGGATAAATCAGGATTTTTGACATCCCTTTTATCCTGTTTGTATCAACAAATGTGCTTGAAAAGAATGGATTTAGCTCTCCAATCTTAGCTGTGCACTCCTTAAATCCCACAGCCTGCTCTCCCAGAATCTCGTTCTTACACACCTTCACTCTTTGTTTCTTTTACAGGTAATTAAATTCTCACCCTCCAACTCCTCCTGTGCTGTCTCCAGCACCTCCCTAATACCTTTTTGACTTGCAGGATACTATTACTTGATCCAGTGCAGGCCAGGATATTCCACAGTGCCTGGAGAACAACCACTTTTCAACATTCCCCTCTTATGCAATGAAAATATTTGAAGTGGCAAAGCCCCTCTCTCACGTTGCACTGGGATTCACATCATGCAAGTGAGCTGCAGTTTATCCTTGCTCTTTTAGTTCTTTTTATCTTCAGAATTATCAGCGCCTGTTAATTTTTTTTTTTATGTTGTTTTTAAAAACATTTTTCAGTATGCAGATGTGCTTGTGAAGATTAATGGACTGGGAACACTGAAATCTTGTATTAATCAACTACAAGGGAAGGCAACTGCTGAGTAAAATTTTCCATAGTGCTGCACACAGGAGTTTATCCAGAGAGCTCCTTGTCTTGGAGGATTTCCTTCTGGCCCTTTTCTGGAATTCTGCAGCGACACCACTCACGGGTGACTCTCCCCTGCTGAACTTCCCCGAACAAGCCACACCAGGGGGAACCTGCCAAGTGTTTACCATGGCTCCTGTTACCAAAAAGAGCTGCTTTGCCCCACGTGCCAGCCCATCTCGGCAGGAGCCATGTCCCCTTGGAGGCTCAATCTGCAAAGTGCTCCTCAAGATGGTGTTTCAGCCCAATACCTGACAGGGAGAGTCTCATCACAGAGGGGAACGGGGCTGGGGAGGGGGCTGGAGCAGCAGGAAGGGCTGAGGGAGCTGAGGATTAGGTTGGATCCTGGGGAAAGCCTTTCACCAGAAGGGTCATCAAGCCCTGGCACAGCCACCAAGTCCCTGTCCCAGCTGGACTTTAAAAGCCATGTGGATGTAGCACTTGGGGACATGGGTTAGTGGTGCCCTTGGCAGTGCTGGGGAACTGCTGGACTCCATGATTTTAGAGGTATGTTCCAACCTAAATTATTCTATGATTCTAAATGCTTTAAATATAGATTATGTGTAGATAAATGTGCTTTCTGTAACAGGATAATGAAAAAAACCCCAAACCAGCCACTGAGAGCAGTGTGACTGCACACATTTCATTAAGGGATAGGTTAATGACACCAATTTCAGTACTAATTGGATCAGCTTAAACCTGCTGCATTGGGAGTGTCTTGGCAGACAAAAACGTGGCCATAATTACCAAAACAACTGGTTTCTCCAGTTACGTAATCCCGCCAATTAAGTAATTCCTCCACTTGCAAAGCAAACCCAACCAAGGCCATTTGTGTAGTTTTGACTCCTTTTCAGACACGTGCTGCTCCTCAGTGCTGATGTGCACAAACTCCAGCCCCACTACTCACAGCAACTCTTTCTGAGAGTGGATCCATTAAAGTTGGTTGAAAAAACTAACCAGAGTTTACCAGAGTGCTGTGAAAAGGTCCTGGTAAAGGGAAAACCCACCTCAGCTTTCAAAGGCTGAAATAAACCTTTGCTATAAAGGTTCAGAAAGGTTGCTCACAGTCTGAAGAACATCACCACCCTTGCTCTGAGCCCTTCTCCTTGGGGTTGCTGCACAGCAAAGCTTTCCTGCAGCAGCACAAGGCTCCAAGGAGTGTGGGATCTGCCAAATCCAGGCAGAGCTGGACATGACCCCAGAAAGCAGTGACCATGTGAGATGGTTTGTCAGGGCACTGTGGTGATGATAAAGCTGCTGGCCCATGAGCAGTTCTCCTCTGCCCAACAGGTACTGCTCCAGCCAGCTGAAATCACTGCAAGGAGTAAGTGTGAGCAAACAGTCTGATTCTATGGAATCAAGAGGCAAAACCAGTTTTATTTTCTATTTGTAGCTTCCTAAACCAAACAGAAATTCTGTAATTTTTTAGAAAGTTACAAAACACGAATAAATCTCTATTTTTCACGACATTTTCTATTCGAAGCCCAGGGACCTTCAAAGTATTTCTAGGGATTGTGCTCCTGACAAGCTGCATGCTAATACTGATTGAACAGTTCCTATAGGCAGCAGGAGTCCTCAAGCGTTTTCTTCCAGAAGGAAATTGCAGAGCCTGATACGAAACAAAGAACCCCGCAAAAATTATATTTAGCTGTTCTCTCTATCACACAACTTCATCTCTAGGGAGTTTCTGCCATCACTTCTATAATATGAGATTTCATGTGAAGTTCTGGAAGACAAACAATGTCCCACCTCCCAATCCATGTAACCCAGAGCAGAACTAAGAGCTCCCTTCCCCTACAAATAACAACACTGAGCGTTCATCTGCTGAAAAAAGCAGATAAATTAAACCCACTGCAGTCAGTAAGAGAGCACTGCTTGGGAAATAACCTTTGGAGCCACTGGAAAAACTCTGAGTTCAATCAACTTTATTTCCAGTACAAAAGCAATTAGATTTTTCCCATCAGAAATCAGATGAAGTAGTAAATTAGGGTTTGCCAGTGATGGGAATTCTTAACTTGTGGCATAAATAGAATATCCTTATTATTATTTTCGGCTATGGCCATCTATGTAAACCTCCATTCCAACACAACTTGTGAGAGAAAAAGCTGTATTGCAGAGTTATCAGATACCTACATTTAAGTGGAATTTTCCTCCTCCTTTTTACGCAAAAACTACTTTAATTAAGCTTAAACCAACAAACAATCCACCTACACAAACCAACAGACTTGGCTGCTGTTCCGTTCACCCAAAACTACGACTGTGCTGAGAAATCTGCTTTAAGCAAATCTCAAACCCTTTGCATCCCTCTTTACCTCATAAGACTACAGATGTTTCTGTGTGGGCATCGACCAGCCCTGAGAAATCAGGACACAGAAAAATGCAACTTTTTAGCTGGTTTTTGTACACGTGAGGGAAGTATTTTATAATTTCTGAACACCTAAAGTCTGATCTAAGATTGTTTCTTAGTTAGCAATGCAGGGAATATCTGAAAAGCAAAGCTGCTGGACTGAACCTCTCCTGCACACAGAGCTTGTTGCTCCCATTTATCCACGGACCACTCCTGTTGACTCCTCCTTGGCAGCTGAAAGCATATTCAGACTGTCTGGAGAGACATTCTAAAGTCTGAGATTCCCCCTGTCAACAGCGCCGTGATCATCCCATCTGCAAAGCCTCGTGGATCCCTTTCTGTTGAAATACCAAGGGTGTTTCTGATGGATATTGCAGGTTCTGTGCACACAGGTGCTCAGCCTGGGTCCCTTAAATCAGCAAAGTCACCTCA
>JAWWEW010000048.1:2417496-2443699 GCA_035583185.1 Anabacerthia variegaticeps | reverse complement strand
AGTCACCTCACTGTGGCACAACCTGAGCCTGTTCCATACAGACAACAAGCAAGGACAGCGGGTGGAATAAATACAGGATTTCTTCAGGCCAGAAACCAGACACTGTGGCTTGAAATTAGATATTGTCAGGGAAAGGACTCCTGGGGACATCCCTGCTGTTCCTTAGGGGTGGCTGAGAACTGAGCAACAAGCAGAGGATGGGGGAACACGGAACAAGCACCTGATCCCTGCCCACAACTGGGAGGAGAAACCCTTGACAGCCTGCCAGGCACGTGCCAGGTAACCTCAAAGGAGGCAAAGCCCAATATTTGCCCTCAGAAAGCAGGCTTGGGTTCCTCCTCCTGCACCGTTCATCCCTGCAGGCTCAAGGGCCTCCAAAAAAAGTCAGGGGTTTCACGGGAAGTGGCCCAAAGTTGCCCAAAGTTCTGGCTGCTGAGAGGGAAGTTCTCCCTTGGGCCATGACCATGGCAAAGGCCGAGTGTTGGACTCTCCAGAGCCAGCAGGTCCCACTCACAGCAGCCCTTCCACAAACCCCTCCTCAGAACAGCCACCTTTGGAAAGGTCACAGTGTAGAGCCACTCCATTAAAATAGTCATAAAAGAGTAAACATTAACTGGCAGTTTTTCCTTAGGTCTTTCTTACTTCCAGTTGGTATCATTCCTCCCAGGAAAAGTTGCACCTTACGAAGCTGCAGGTTTATCTTGATGAAAAATCTTTGCCTTCTCAGTGTTCGATGCAAGGAAACGAGATGTCCTTCCTTTCCAAAAGGCCTGCTCCTTGCTCTCTGCACTCCCACTGCAGCAGGCACATATCAGCCAGGGGATTTGTCCCTGCTGGGCCAAAAGTACACTGGGACACGGGGAAAGTGCCATGAGAAAGGAAATTAACTCTTAATGAATGGGAACTTCTGTTCTGTGCAAAGCAGAGCAAAGACAAAACTCCAGGTACAGCCTGGTGGGCTCTTGCAAACACACTGGATAGTCTTGATTGCTCGAATTCCAATCATTATTCCTCAGTAAGGCTTTCAGAAAATGCAAACAATAAACACTTTCTTAAAAAAGAAACTGAGATAAACCTATGCACAAAAAAGCCCCATCAGGTGGATCGGGGAAAGTTGGCAACTGGCCCCATTCCATGGGAATTAATGCAAAGGCATTGATTTGTTCTAGGCTAATGATAAGGTCTTTTGGTTTAATTTTAGAAGAAAAACTTTCGTTTTCTGATTGGCAACCAGAGCTACTTACGACACAACCAGAAAGCCAAAGTCTGGCTTTGCAAGTGACTAATCAAAGCCAATCCCTCTCTGTCACAGACAAGGGAAAACAAGTCTGGAATGGTCAGCAGCAGTTTGTTAAAATGAAACCCAACTTCTGTCTCACATCCTCTGCCTCCTGCCCACCCTGGAGCAGCTCCACGAGGATTTGAAGCCAATCCTGAGAACGGTTTTCCAGAGAGAGGTGAAAATCACAACAGTTCCAAGGCCCATCCAGATCCTACACAGACACAACCTTTTTTTCACAGCAAAAGGAAATACAAAAAAAAAAGAAAGAGAAATTCCAATAAAACCACAGCAATGCTGTCAGAAAGACAACAGGAAGATAAGGGAGAGATCAAACAACAAACTGGTTGTTGTATTCTTGTTCCTTATCTCGGAGAAATCCCGGAGGAAAATGAATCCCCATCCAAGTGCCACAGCACCCAGCCCAGTGCTGGCACCTGAGTGTGGATCCAACTGTCTGTCCCCCCCCAAGAGTTCCTCTGAGCACTCACTGTGACACTTGGCACTCAGTTCTCCGTGTTCAAAGAGTTAAGCCCTGTCCTATAAAGATAAAAATCTCCGTTTTTATGACTTTGCAGCGCTCCTATTAAAGGAGGACCCAGCTGCAATCGCAGCGCTCCGAGCGGCGAAGGTGCCAAGTTTTACTAACTATAATTTAACTGCTCCGGTTGATGCAGTCCAAATTCTTGTTTGGATAATCAGCCTTTGTTTAAATACGGGCTGAAAAAAAAATAAAAAATAAAAAAACCCCCAAGGAGGAAAGAAAGAGAGCCCAGGCCAGCAGTGGCCTCCAGGCACGTCATGTGAGCTGATTACCCGCAGCAGTAGCAGACACTCGTGCACAAGAGGAGGATTATTTTGCAGTATTGCTGTTACGGTAACACACAATCAGAGCTTCTCCCCCCCCCCCAACTCCCACCCTTTTCTTCTTTTCTTTCCTTCTTTTTTTTTCATTCCTTCCCCCCCCTTCCACAATTCACAAGTCTTCTTTCCAAGTTCAAATGAAGTTTAAAGGTGAAAAGGGCAGGAAAGTTTCATGACTGGCTGTTGAAAGAGGGAGAAATAAGCAGGGTCTCTGAGTTTGCGTATACTAAAAGCTCAACAATTTTGTATTTTGCTGCAATTCATAACCGCGCAAATCCCTTTTGTTGGGTCTGTTTGGACTGAAATTAAACACTTGTTAATAATTTATAACTTAATATCATTAGAAAATAATAATAACTGTCAGGCAACTACATTCAATACATAAAGCAACTTGAGTGGCTCGTTAGATTATTTGTCAAGGCAACAATTTCTATATATTTTAGCTTATTTCTACTGGGAGCAGCGGTTAAAGAGCCACCCAGCTCGCTTGGAAATCATTTCTCCACCAGCTGGGAGCAATTCCCAAATTGCTGCACCTCACCCACATCCAAGTGATGCTGGCTCAGTTTAAAAGCACTTCAGGAGGTGCCTTAAAAGTGCTGGAGGAGGGATGGCCAAGGACCTTTGCTGCTCCCAGACCAAAAATGCATCCCACAGCGACGTGGTGCACATCATTTGCTCTAAATTTCACATCTCAATGGCAGTGAGTCAGTGTTTGGCCAACAGACTGACTGTCAAAATGAGGCACTTTAGAGAAGAAAATTCTGAATTCTTTATATATGTTGGTGAGGGACCTGAGCCCCACAGAGTACGTGGGACAGGCACAAAGCTGCCTGGAGGGTCAGAGGGTGCTGCCTTCCCAGAGCTCAAAGGGACAGGAGAAATACTTGTGGGAGGGGGTTTTTTGAGGAGTAAAACTCACTCCTACAACGTCACAGGCTGTGGTTGTTCTTGGAAAGCTGAGAGTGTGGCTGTCTGTGCTGGGCAGTTTGGAAAGACAGAATCCCAGAATGGTTTGGGTTGGGACCTTAAAGACCATCCAGTTCCACCCCCTGCCATGGGCAGGGACACCTTCCACTATCCCAGGTTGCTCCAGACTGGCCTCAGACACTTCCAGGGATGAGGCAGCCACAGCTCCTCTACCCAACCTGTGCCAGGGCCCCCCAGGGAAGAATTTCTTCCCAATATTCCCATCTAAACCTGCCCTCCCTTAGGTTGAAGCAGATAGATAGATACCAAAGTATTCAAATAACCTCCAAATACAGATGGTTCCCCTAAATCAGAAGGATTCCAATATGCTATGGTGGAACAAAGCAAATTACAACTCTATTTACTTGTCAGAACTTCAGGTGAATAAAATCAAGGTAATGTCCCTTCAGTCATGTCAATATTCATCAGCCAGAATATCCAGTCTACCCAAATGTTCCTTGTAAGCCACAAAATAACAGCTGGGATCCTCTGACATCAAAGATCATCAGGCATCCCATGTATTTTATCACTTTTGTCCCCACGTGAGTTCCCATGCCAACTCTATTTCTGTTGTGTATTAATTTATGGAGTCAGAAAACAGCCAATTTAAGTACACAAAGCAAGGAAGTTGGAAGTTCAGCCACAACAACTGGCATTAGTCAGGGATCTGCTCTTGTTCCCATCTATTTATCCAACATCATTTCTAATTTACTTACTCAGTAAGTCTCTGGTCTTTTCATTGGTTTCAGCTTCTCTTGGCTTTGTTTCCTCTGTCCCACTGCCTGGAGCCTGAGACCTGAGCTCAGGTGTCTGCAGGGCCATCTCCCCCACCCTCTCCAGCTCCTCCCTTCCTCACCCTGCCCTCTTCCTCCTATTTATGATCCATCTTCTTGTAATATTCCAAGGGAGGAAAGAGGGCTCCAAATATTGCAGGTTATTTAACAAGCATAACCATTCCCAAAATACCATTTAATACATCTTGAGGCTGATGGGCTGCATGTCCTTATGTACAAATAGGCTTTGGGGTCCTTTAAAGTGGCCATGTTAATGAGAAAGGCTGTAAGAGACATGGCATCTTATTTTACTTTATTTTATTATGTTATTTTACTTTTAAAGTCTCCAATGCTTGTCCCAGAAATCAAATGGTGCAGACAGAGGAACTCTGCCACTCTGGTTAGTAACAGTAGGTTAATTTTTTTAATTCTTTAACCATTAGTTAAATGTGGAAGGTTTCCTTTTTTAAACTGAATGCTCTCAAACACACAGAAAAAAAGATATGAATCGATAAAATTGATCCATGCCATGTTTTCACTTTAGAAAGGATTACAAGGTTGAATCTTACCATTATATACTTAAAACCATTTCTTGTTCTGCTGCCTTTACAGTTCCAAAAAAAAGTGTACATTTTGGAGACAAAGGCCTTTATCCTCTTAATGCTGTGGATTTCATGCCAATCTCCCAATACGAAGCAGACCTCAGCCTCAGACCCGAGAGAAATGGTCTCGGAAAGATTAGATTTTCCACCCCAAAAGCAAGCCCTTGTGTGGGGAGCCATCCAACACCTCCCCGTGCTTGTTCAGCACAGACAACCCCCCAGCCCTCTCCTCCCCACGCAAGGGTTTGAGCCTTCCCCTGCTGCCGTGCCAGCCGCTTTTTCCATGTGTGAAACCTCCAGAAATCTGAGTTTTCTGGGGTTTTTAACTTATTCTGTATCATTTTGGGGGCACAGAATAACAGTTTGCTGTTAATATTGGTGTACAGAGTTGATTTTCACCGGTGATATAATACAGGTAAAGTCAGTGTAAGGGACAAATGATGAACATAACAATGAAAAATTCTTTTATATCAGTAAGGTATTCTTAAGAGTTGCCCATCAAGGGTGTGAACCTCTAATAGGATCAGTATATTACATAAAATAAACTTTTCCAAGTATCTGGCAGCTCAATAAACACAAGAGGAAACTTTCTTAAACTACCCATGTGGTAGAAAGGTATTTTCTCCATCATCCCCATAGCAGAAAACACAGGTTTTTCAGGATATTTCCAAATCCATTGACAGTAATAAAGTAGGACAAGCGAGGAAAGGAGGGAAATACAGACTCAATACAATGTAGCTGCTGAGGATTAAATTTTAACACCACCAAAGCCACACAAAAAAGAATGAATTCAAGAATCAGAAGATTAAAACTGCACGTATCCAGCTCGGGATTGGTCAGCCACAGATGGAAACTTTCTTGACAACACACAGTTTAAATTCTAGTTAGGACAGACTATGATTAAAAGCTACAATTTTTGAAGACATCACTTTTTTCCTACGGGCTACTGGAATACAAAAGACATCTCCTGCAAACATAGAACTAGTAAAAAAAAAAAAAAGTGCAAGTAAAAGCCATTTAGGTTTCCAGCAAAGACATAAAAGCAAACCAGCTAATGGACATCCAGGGTAGGCAAATCACTCCTGCAAAACCCATTAGTTACTGAAAGTTCTGGAGGGCTCAGTTTTTACAGTAAAACCTGTAAAAACTCCGTATCCAGTTTCTCTGCTGGGACAGTGAGGTGTGAAGATCCAAACGAGGCTGGAACTGAACTTGTACATTTGAACCTCTTGAACTCCATCTGCCCTTCATAAATTACTTTACCACCGGCTTTCACACGTTTCTAACCCCCCGTGCCAGAGAGAGGAGGAATCACTAAAATAACTGGAAATGGAACTAACTTTCTAACACTTCCAGTGGAATTTGTCTTGGTTCAAAAGACAAGCTCCTAAAACTGAACTGGGGGATGAGAAAAAGCTTCCAGATAGAGCAGTGAAATAACATCTGCCTTCCCACTATGAAAACAGAGCGGCAGCTCCCAAGTCCAGCCGAAGGGAGTGGAAATGGCCCGGCCAGGAGCAGAGAGTTGCATCTGGAAACGCTGTCAAATGGAAGCAAATTCCCCCAAAGTCCCAGCTGGGGACAAGAAGTTCATTCTGCACCTCAGAGGGGCCTGGGCAGACACGGCTTTGTGATGCTGAGGGTCATCCCCACACCACATCCCTAAAAGCTGGAATAGCCAAACAACTAATCCAGCTCCAAGACAACGACCATAAGGATGGTTAATGAATCTGAAGGTGCCTTAAAGCAAAAGAGATCCCACCAATGGAGGGAGCCCTGTCTGATGGCAGCTCAGAGGCTCAAACACCACATTTCCTGCTTTCCATGGGCAATAAGGCACAGGGACAGTGAGCAGGTTCCTCCTCGCTGGCTTTGAGACTGTCAGCATGTTTACAGACAGTCAATCACGGGGATTTAGGAGACAAACAAAGGCTTTATTTGAAGTCCAGAAGAATGGAAAGCCAGGTTCCTGAATGGGACGGCCTATTATCATAACCAGAACAATCTCTGACACGGATATTCCTTTCCCCTGCACCTTCCCAGCCTGCAGAGAGCTCAGCACCCACAGCTGTGTGCAGGGACACAGAATCCAGAGCCCCCACAGCAACCTTGCAGCTCCTGGCCTGCTTGCAGAAGGAATTTCTTTGGGTTCAGGAAAGTCACCTAATTTTTTTTTTTTTTCCATCTGAGATTTGTCATTTACAAACGAGGAAACTGCTCGTCTTAGAGGAGAGCTATGAGAATGTGCTCATGAGAGGTCAACTAATATAAAAATACTTGGTTTTCCCTTTGGATTAAAATGTTATCATATTATATCTGGACACTGTACTTCCATTTCTCTTTAAAATGATCTTGCTAAGCAGCAAAGGGACACAGCAGCTCCCATTTGCAGGTCACCTCAGGTCTCCTGAACAAACTGTGCCCCGGGGTTTTGGTGAAACTCAGGAATTCCAAAAGCAAAGCGCGTTGCCCTCAGTGCACAAAATGCTTCTGATTCGCAGAATGACACAAATGTACAAGAAAAAAAAAGGATGTCTGATTATTTTTTGTAATGGATGGCTTTTAGAGGGGCAGGACACACTTAGGCGTTTCTTAAAGCCCCAAACCGCGAGGGATTTCCAACAATGGCCTTGTGTGAAGTGCTACTGGCTTATCAAAAAGCCTCAGAAAAAGAGTTTCAGGGGTTGAACTTTGAGTTTTAACCCTGGGCAAGGAGTCAGATGGTGCACAAGTGTGTGTTCCTCGGTCCTGTGGGAAGGCAGCCTGCCCAACCTGCCCGTGCCCCGAGACACGACGCTACCACAGCTCTTTAATCCTTCAGATTGATGGAGCTGCGTGAAATTATTTGACATTTCAAACCAAAATAAATTAAAAGAGAAAAATGACAAAACTTTCTGACTCTTCCCGTGAAGGTCCATGTCACAGTTTGCCTGTTTAAACAATAAGGAATAAGATACATGAAAATCTTATTAAATATGTGCTTGCAATTTATTAAATTACCACCTGCATTAACCATGACTCCTAACGAGACGTTGCAACTGCCTATGTGGACAGTCCAAGCCGGATGAATGAACACAGATGTTCAAAAAAAAAAAGATCACTAAAGATCACGTCATTTAACCTGTTTTACTTCCCACTTGCACGAAGGAAAACGTGTGGTTTCATATTCCCCCTCCACCAGCACAGGCTGGCTTTCTTTTCCTTGCCTCCCAGCTTGGAAAGGAGCCACAGATCGTTTAGAGACTTCCGAGGTTTGGTAGAGCCCTTCCCGAGGATCCCTTTGGGCCGTGGTACCACATTCCAAACCAGAGGGACGCGGGCACGAGCCTTTAAAAAACAGGCCAACAGCCAGAGTGGTCATCAATAATTTTTGTTTAAATATATCAGCAACACAGTTCAGAGCGTTCCAAACAACCCCACCATCATGCACGGGATCTGCAGTCACATCAGCCACGAAGCGCCTACATTTCTGACATGACACAAACAGCACACAAGGCACCAAACCCAAATCCCAGCAACCAGCCCCTGGCCAAAGCCCATCCCACGGGACTCGGCCGTTCCAGGCAGCAAAGGTATCCACATCCCAGCTCATCCCTTGGAGCTCATTGCTTTGGGAGCAGCATCAGTGGGTCAAGGGCAGGGGTTCATCTCCTCTGGAGCCTCGCACAGCAGCGGAGATCAGCCCTGCCCGATGCCAACATTAAGTCACAACAATAACATTACACAATGTACAACAAAACGTTAATTTACAGGCATCAAATCAGGCTGGTTTTGCCATGCTGCAACACGCCATCCCCACAGCAGGATGGCAGGAGGCAATGGAAGGCTTTCACAAATGTTTCTCTATGTTATGCCGTTTTGGTTTATATTCTGTTTCACCAGCTGATAATCTTGCAGACCAGGAAAACCATGCTGCTGGTGAAGGACTAAATCACACCAAAAGAGCTAAGGTTTTTAGATGAAACAAGAAGCTGATTACACATGCACCGAGTATACCAGTCACTAAGTGTTTCTGGATTGCAGGGATAAGATACTCTCTTTGCTTATTACTGCCTCCTTGATCCAAAGAGATTTAAGCAACTGTTTTCAATTAGATGTTTTTAAGCTAGTAAAACTACATCCATAAAGACATATTTATAGAACAACTTAAAACTGGAAGAATTAAAACGACTACAAAACTGATGAATTCCATTCCCCCCCCAACCCCCCTACCCCCTCCGAATCATTTACTGACCATTAACGAGCAAAAAGCACTGCAATTTTAAGAATTAATCCACTGTTGCAAAATTAAATCAGATACACTAGTAGGGATAATGACAAACTGGTGGCTCCAGCGTTGTCAGTTTGCGGGTGATACAAGTTCAAGTCGTCTGTGCTAGTGGCCACTCTGTTGGAACAAACATGAACATAAAAGGGAACATTAAAAGTGCAGCAGCACCAGCTGAATCAGTTCTGTCACTGAGGAGCAGCCTCTAAGTGGCACAGGGTAAATATTGCATTTCAGAAATGATCTGGCCAGTCCCGAGCCTGCGAGACCTCGGCGCACGGCACGAAGGGAAGACACAGTCATGGGAGTAAATGGGAGGGAGAATATCCTCATTTCCCTCTAAATTCCAGAGCACCCGAGCCTGGCAGCGTGGCTTTGCCACACATGACTTGCTTTCAGCCCCGGGAACCCATGACAGATATTCTGAGATGTACAGGAACAACACCGAGCTTTGATAGCTTCCACCCGACAGCTGCCTCACCAAAATTGGCCTCAATGCTCTGCAGCATGTGACTGGGAATGCTGCAGGAATGACCAGGAATGGCCAGAAATGCCTGTGAGATGGGTGTCCTCAGCTCTGGACACTGCAGAACACACAGCCACGGCCCAGGAGCTGCTCAGGCCTCTGCCAAACCCAGGAGGTCACTGAGGAGCTGCTCACTGACAGCCCTGGTGTTCACCTGTGTGGCCCAGGTGGGAGCCCAAAGCACAGGTAAGCAAAGCCCCATCTCCTCCTGCTGCCAAAGCCACCTGAAGAAGCTCAAGGCACCCCCAGTTACATCTCTCCTACCAGCTCAGTTTGTTCCTACCTAAGCACATCGTCATGAAAACACTTAAAAGCACATTAACAGCGGAGCGGCTTTAAGATTCAAATGCATCACTTAAACATACATATTTTATACATTTAATACCCTTCAGGATCAGGCCATAAATACAAATGGATGTTACAAAGTATGCAGAAGAGTCTCAGCTTTCCCCTGTCCCTGTGGCCTTGGCCTGGGCACCCTGTACCCGGGGTGATGGGTGCTGTGCCAGCACAGCCTGGGAATCCACAGCTAAAGCACAAACCTTCCCACAGAAGCACAAGGGACATTTTATTTTCCTTTTTTTTTTATTTTTATTTTTTTAATTAAGCCCCTGCAGCTGCATTTGCTTCACGTGCTGAAAAAGCACATGCTACATGAGAACCTTTTAGCAATGATTTTTGGTGAATTTACCTATGGAGTTACACACCAGGTCTGTTTTTAAGGCAAGCCTGAAGCAAGGAAGGGCCCTTTGGCTCTGCAGTACCTTGCCTGTTCCCAGATGTGTGGGATAAAAGCCTGTTTGGGAATAAAGGACAGGAGACAGAGAGAACTGAAGCAGTGACATAAGCAGTGCAATCCCACGCTGGTTTCTGTTCCAGGCTGCTAAAGAAGCAGCTGCAGTTGATGGATTCACCTCTCAAATCTCTCTGTGTGGATCCTGCACAGCCCAAACCTGCCTGGATCCTCCCGGACCTACAGAAATCACACTGTGCACCCACATGAACTATTGAACCCTTCAGGTTGGAGAAGACCTCTGGGATCATTGAGAACAACCAGAAGGTCCATGACAACATCAGATTCACCCTACTGAATGAATGGGACTCTGATTTCTAATTGATTTGGATCTTGTTTACAAGATCTGGTTTACAATGTGTTAAGAAACAAGATTAAAAACACTACACTTTTGTCTAAGGGAAACCCAGGAATAACAGTCCAACACCTTTTATCCATCAAGTGGCTTTTTTGCAGGGTAAAGGATGGCTCCTGTGAGAACAAATTACAGGATAAAACCAAAGGCCAAGTTTCATACAATTATATCCAAATTGGCAGAGCAAAACTATGAGATAGAAGTGAACATAAAAGCAAGTGAAATAACACGGACAGCGAAGCAGCAAACAATCTTGCCTAAGGCACAACACTAATGCAAGACTAACTTCAAAGCAGCAACTGAACCAGCACAGGTGACAAACAATCTGCATAATAATGAACATAAACCAGCTCCCTTTGCTGCCCTTAGTCAGGATCCAACCCAACAGAAGGGAGCAGCACGTGGATCACTGTCACCCTGGCCCTGTGACCTGGCACTGGTACTGGGAGGGGAGGAGGAGAGGGAGGACAGGGAGGAGAAGGAGGAGAAGGGGGAAAAAGAGGAGGAGGAGAAGGAGGAGGAGCAGTGCAGAGGGAGAAGGACCTTCAGCTCTCGTTCCTGGCTCTAAGGCTCTGGCACACCAGGCACACCAAAGCCTCCAGCAGAGACTGCCTCAGGTCTCAGGTCCACAAGCACCTCACCCGGGTGTAATTATGGACAGACACAAAATGTTTGCACTCTGAAATACTTCACACGAACATACAGGTGAGCACAAAGCTCTGCCACTCAAAGAGTGCTGTCAAACAAATACTGCTGGATCCTGTCATTCTGAAGATGAGGTTAGTGCATCTTAGAAACTCCTGGTTTGGTAAGAACCTCCAGAATTTCAAACAGATAATCCCCAAGCAACTTCTGCTCTTGCTGATAAAACACTTTCTTCCCCCCATTTTGTACACTGAACAATGTATATAAGTGAGATTACAGTGTTTTGGCTACAGGTTTCCTCAAATAAACGAGGCTAAGAGAAGCCCACCACATCACAAGTTTTATTCTGCCTATTTCTTTTTGTTTTGCTAATTGTAATTTATAATGAACCTCTTCCCCAGTAAGCTGACTCAGGGAAAAACCACTCTGAAAGGCTGATGAATTGTTTTTATTAATTAAGTTAGAGAAACAAAAACCACAGTGGTTTTCAGTGCTGCAACTCACAGAAGAACCCACAGGCTTGGAGACAGAAAGGATGTGAAAGTCAGAGCTCTCTCTGCTCCCACCAGCTCCTCTGTTCACTAGGGGTCTGAAATTCCATGGACAAGAGGGTTTTCTCTCTCTTAACCTAAAGATTTGGTCCTTTGAGCAGCTGCTTTGGACTTTAGAAAGCACCACAAAAGCCACTGCATTAAAACCTGCAATAATGGGTATTAAGCAGAAGTAGCTTTTATAGCACACTGATATTTGAGTGGTTCAGCTCACGATGGGCTTTGCTGCAAGAAGAGTGGATGGAAGAAGAGAGTTAAGAAAAGCACTTAATCCTGGTGAGTTCCAAAGACCTTTAGATTTTCCTCTTAAGTTTTAGCAGCCAAGAGATTCAGGTTTTATTTTCACCCAGGATTTGAGGCTGAGGACATGGAGGAGTATGTCTGGGTTTAGTACATTTAGCCAGCCAACAGCCCCGGCTGCCCTTGGTCCTGGGACATCCTGCCAAGGAAGGTGGAGTTCCCTTGCTGGGATTTCCCCCTTGAAACATGCAGCAGATGAAGAAATTAGTAATTGTCAATAAAACCTGGAGATTCCTCTATTTAAGCCAGAATTCTCTCTGAATCCTGGTGTTTCACATCACGAGCACTATTTGTAACCAGCCTCCACCTTTGGCCATCAGCTCTTCTTCTGCTTGCCCACGCACCACTATTTCATCCAATCTCCCACATCTTCGATGGAAAGAGCCAAAATACCCTAAAATCTGCACATGCAATCAAAAGGAAGCTTATTCACACAGTTAGGACATGCTTTTTCATGCACTGCTGGTTACTGGAAAGTTTAACTTTTGTTAGAGGATAGAAACGAAGCAAAACAGGAAAGTGGATATTTTTCTTACTTATTTCAAGTGTACATATTTTGGGTAATTTTATTTTTTCCCTGTGACACAGAATAGAGACGCTTCTTGGAGACTGTAATAGCCCTCAGCGTGTTTTCCACCAAGAATGCCGAAAAGAAACACTTTTTCTGAAGAAGTCATGGAAACTGGTAAATTGAAGACACAAGCCCTCATTGAAACCCTCTAATTTTTTAATTAAATTTACATGTCAGTGGATCTTTTGAGCTTGGCCTGTATGTTTTTTATAATGTGCTTTTTTCCCGTGCTTTTTCCCATGGGTATTTCGGCACTATTTCTAAACTGGGATTACTCAAGTTGAAGTGTGATAAAGGGCACATTATAGTTATATTAAGCAAAATGGGGAGGAGAAAGCTTTTCCACAGTCCAAAGAAAGCCGTGCCCAGAGCCTCATTTCTGGTAACAAGCAGAGCAAGGCAACCAGTCAGCTAGAAAGGGCTGCCATCAAATCTGCTTTGTCTTGAGAAAGAGGGATTGATTCTACCCCGGTTTGTTTTCTGCTACAAAAATAAAGGTTGTTTTCTCCCAAGCCGTGAAGTCTTGCTCTGGGGTGTCATGGCAAACATGTTGTGAGCAGCAGGACAGAGAGCAGAGCTCCCTGTTGTGCCCTGGTGTGAGTGGCACGGCTGCTCTTTGGACGAGCAGGGGGGCACTGCGGGCACGGCTGGGGCTCCTGGCCCTTCCCAGGGTGTCACAGCCGTGCTCTGGGTGTCACAGCTCCCCCAAACATGCAGGAACTTGTAGGGTGCCCACAGTGCCTGGCCCAAATCAGGAGGACGTGGCAGAAGTGCTGAGAGGTGGCAGCTGGATGGGGAGGGAAGGAAGGGAAGGAAGGGAAGGAAGGGAAGGAAGGAAAGGAGGGCACGTCAGCTCAGAGCTGCAGAAAGGGTTTTTCACGGCAGCTATTTGCAACCCTCCAAGGAGCTACAGAGGCTGCCCATTAAAACCCTGTTAAAACACTTCTGATGTTGTCAGCAGTGGAGAGCTGAAATAGCACAGTGATCACCGAGATACTATCTGCCTCCAGCAGTTCGCTGGTACTGTCAATAATATGAGCAAGAAGGTACAAGATGAGCAACAACCTAATTCCTGCATCAAAATTTCATAAACTCCCTCAGCTGGTAAACACTGGAGATGTGGGCAAACACAGGCCAGCCAATAAACCACCCAGAAAAGATGACCTCTGCTCTGGAATCTTTCCCAAAAGCTTTGAACCTCTAAGTTAATTTACACTTTGAAAGCAAAGCAGTGGAATGGCAAGGGGAAAGCAGGAGGGATGAGGTGATGGTTCTCCCATCAGTGCTCCTCAGCTTCACCCAAGGACAAACCACAGCACCACTTTGAGGCATATACCCTTCCAACATCCCACACTACAGTTTCTCCCCTTTTCTCTGCTTTGGCTTTTGATTGATGTCCAGTGGCAATTCCCTGGGGTAGATGTTGCAAGTATCGTCCTCCCAGGCCAGGAAATTTGCCACTTCTTGAGGAGAGCGATGCCTTGTTTGCAAACAGACCTCCTGATGTGCCAGGGTACCAAACCTGTGAGTAATGATAGTGGAATCATCTACTCTGCTACTCTGTACTCATGAGTAAGTACTACTCCCAGTGAATAATGGCTGCAGAAACAGGGCCAAGGTGAAGAGTTATTTATAATACAGTAGCCAATGAGTAAGTGCTTAGTTATGAATTTACTGCTCTGGCTACAATTTCATGAGAAAATGAACAGAGCCAGCTTTTGGTTTTCCAGTTTTAAAAGCTGTACACCCACTAAAAACTAGTAAAAATAGTTCAGGAAGGATTGGGGTGGCTATTTATAAAGCAGCTATGACAGAGATCGTGTGCACCACGGCCAAATGCAAGAGAATCAGAGATGCTTTAGATCCTTCAGTGCCTCCTCGGGGTTGCTGCGGCAGGCAGGGAAAGTCCTAGACTTGTATTAAACCTGATGCTTCCCCCTTTTCATGCAATAAATACCCACTGCAGAGAGCCAAAAGCCAGAACTCGCTGGGAATGAAGCAAAGAATTAGACTGTCAACTGCTCAGCAGTGCCGGGTTTGGGGTCAGGATATCCATCCCCTTTTTAACAGCAAGTGACTGTGCTAAATGTCTCAGAACAAACTCCTGCCAGTGCACCCTGGGTCTGCAGAGACGCTTAGGAAGAGCTTTTAATTGTTTCTGTCAGCCCAGAACGAAGCAAAAGTCATTTCTAGAAATGCATTACTTCCACTCAAAGTAGTAATAATAGTAATATATATGGACCTATAAAAAAACCTGATTGGGTAAATACTGGGACAACAGAAACAAGCTCACCACTCTCCTGAATTTCCTACAGGGAAACACAGGATTTCCCAGTAAATCCTGCAGAATAAATGGATACTTTCCAACTCCCACATTACAGGTCATGACTTACTGGTGCCAGTTTGGATTCTGCTGGGGAGCTGCTTATCCACTGATGGCAACACTTGGGCTTGGCATTGCATCTTGGTTTAGGGAAAGGGCCTGCAATTTAATTCTGAACTGGAAACACGGAAGGGATGGTTTCCTTGGGAATTTTTAAACCAACTTTACTATCTGCTCTGCTTCCAGCTGGGAGAGTCCAAGGCGGGTATTTTCACCTTGACATACCAAGTTGTACATAAAATAAAGCTCTTCCTTTGAGGAGCTGGTTGTTTTGGTGCTGCTGAGCCCATTGCAACCGGCCAAGCTTCCCCTTGGCCAAGCCCCGAGCTCAGCCAGAGTATCCAAAAAGCCTAATTAGGCACTTTTACAAACCCTAAGTACCTTGTACATTTTTACTTTTGTAAAGTTGTCTTTCCCCCTCTCCTTATCTGAAGGAAAGGTGAAACCATTCAGGGTTAGAAAGAAGGAATATCCAGAGCAATGACACTTACCCCCTTGCTCTCACGAGCCTGAAGTTAAATACCTGCCTTTGTACAACTGTTCCCCTTCTTTTATTAGCTAAATATTGTGGCACCAGAGCACAAGGAATAAAATTACAACCACTTGAGATGAGTGTAACTTTCACAAGAGTCAGATATCCCCAACAACCCGCCAGTCAATAACCCAGCACAAATTAACTCTGGCAAATAATAGGTGTGTTGACCCTAAATTCATGAGGCAATAAAACCTACCAACAGCCTGTTGTTTTTAAAATACTCAGGCACTTTGCAAAGACAATATGGTGTTTGTTTGGCAGCAAGAAGATCATTAATTAGGAAAGCTTTTAAAAAAAGTTTTATTATCATTAACAGAAACTAATGGGAAAATAAATTAACTTACAGTATCTGACACCAAGCTTGGAAAGAAAGGCATTAAGAACCTAAATCTGCCTAAGCCATACACGCCCCAAGGACTGCACCCCACAGACCCCCTTCTGCACAGGTCTCCATAACAACAATAAGCAAATTGAAATTTCCTCCCCTTCTTATTGCACTTTGTGTCAGAGGTGCTGCCAACACAGATCTGTGGGATGGTGCAGTCACAGAGAGATAATGTGAACCAACTCTGTTCACCTCCTCAACTCCACCCCAAGAAACACACTTGGAAACTCAACGTAATAGTCTGTTCTTCCAAATCTGCTTATTCTTCTCTTATTCTGCTTTTGAAGAAGAGCAGAGCTCAGGCAGAGCTGTCCTGTTGGAGGCACTTGTGTGAACTCTTATTCCTTGAAGGAAAGCAAATTTTCTAAATATTTTGAGATCCAGTTTGAAAAATAATAAAAAAATTAAAATTACACACCATGAAAGGTGGCCTAAAATATTTTATGGCTTTGAGGACAATTCCCTCTTCCCTTCCCTTGGATGGTAGCTCAGAGACACCACAGTGTCTGTCAAACAATCGCTGCATACGAGGGAGAGCAGGGAACGACACTGTCCATTATTTCAACCACGTCAGCCAAGGAATTATGAAAGATTTATACCTCCTTCATATTAAAACTATTTAGTAAATGTCACACAGCACAGCAAAAAACCATGGGCACGTCACTGAGAGGGCAGCAGGCTCAGTGCAGAGCTCTCAACCCGATGCCCAGCAAGGGCAGGCTCTGCAAGAGAAGTGTTTATGTGGCCATAAAACCCTACAGCCAAAAAACCATCTTTTTCTGGTTTTCTAGGGAGAAAGGAAATACAGAATTTAAATATCACCCTATTTAAAAAGGCAGTTGTACAGAGAGTAAAATTAAATACTAGCAACAGATACAAAATTTTGGGAAAATGAATGGAGAGCATTAAAATGCCCTTGTAACTGCAACAGCCCCGCGTTCCTGCCTGATTTCAGCAGATGATGCACTTCCCTCTTCCCTTTTTGCTCCAAGCCTTCCCTCTATGAGAAGTCAAGTAATTAACTTGCCAGGGGAAGAAATTTTCCTCTTCAATACCTTTACATTTGCGTAAAGCACAATCCTACAAAACGCTGCTGCACAGCCCAGAGGGCAGAGCCTCGTGCTGTGGGGCCACCCCGGCCCGGACCACCTTAAATCCACCCCGAGCCAGAGCTGGAGGTCCCCGGGAGGCACCCGGGCCCAGTGTCCTCCTGCTGGGATGGAGTTTATCCACAGGAAATAAGAAGGGAAAATTCACGCTCGGCTGCCTGATGGGAACTGACATGGCATCTCCAGAGAGACAGAAACTTTGGATGTCAGGCAGGTTAGCATAGGGCAAGCAGACGGTCAATAAAATATTCAATAAAGGACTCTGATATGATAGATCTAATACTGTGGAAAAAGCCAGAAGTCCTTTTGGGTTTTTTTCTGTTGCTTTTTTTTAAGGAAAATGAGTTTAAAATGGTGGTTAAAATGGTCTATACAATATTAACCTCCTAAAGCTTGAAAACAATTGTGGCTGGGCTTTGAACTTGTTAGGAAAGGTAAAAACAAATGAAGGCTTGTGTAGCACGAGACACGCTTTTGTGGACGGGCCAAGTGGGTAATCCAGAACAAGGGCACTACTGTTCTTTGCCAAATCTCCCCAAAATAATTTTACAACTGATTTTTAATTATTAAAAGAGCAATAATAATACCTACTGATCACCTAAGCCATATGACGCTCAGGCAAACAGGTACGAACCTCACCCAACTGGATCCCAGCAGAGATGCCGAGCTGGAATTCCAGGGCTGGCTTCTCTCCTCCCCACCTGAGCTGACCTGCTGCTCATTTTCCCAAGGAGAATTCCTACGAGGATTCCTCTCTGAGCAACTTACCCGTGACAGCTCTTCCATGCCCTGCTGTCAGGGACTTCTGCAACTGTGCCCCCACGTCACCAGACCCGAGGGGTTGGAAGGCAAGCCCTGGAGGGATCAGGGAAGCAGCCAGCCATGTGCAGGGAATCCCTGCAATCATTCTAATGAAGCTAAATCTTGGAGTTTACATAAAAGGAAAATTAAATCAAGCACTGGAGTGGATTGGAAAGAACTACACCAGGAGATGGATAAAGTTAATCACGTTTAGCAGAGGCTAACGCTGACCTACTCAGCCTTGCCTTGGAGATGCCCTGGACTTGCTCTAAGGTTTCCTGTGTGGGCACCCCGAGCACAGGGGGCTGTGGCAGCTGCCCTGAGTCCCTGCAGTGCTTGTGGTGTGCAGCCTGCAGGGGAAGCAGCAGCTCAGCCCTGCAGCATCGCTGCCTCGGAGCACGGGTGGGAGTGCGGGAAGGCAGAGCTGGGGATTGGGATTTGGCCACTCCTGGAGCCCGGCCCTGCCCTCCCATCCCTGCACACAGCAACATGCCCTACAGGTGGGAAATCTCCTGCACCTCAGCAAGAGAATGAGAGCAACATTTCATCCCAATGCTGGATCACAGCATCAGTGAGACTGGAAAACACTGCAAGCCCGATATCAACTACACAAACCCCACAGTCTCCCGATGAAGGAGCAAAAGATTAGGATATGAATCTGTCAAGTTTGGAATATTTTTTTCTGTATAGCTCTGTTAAATCCCTGAGGACAATAAGGCTTCAGTGTGTCCTGAGAATAGCTCATTTGTCCTTTATTTCAGAGCTACAGAAAAGATTATTTGCAACTATTCACTTCCTTACAAAATATTCAGATTCTTCAATGAAAAGCGTTTCCCACATTGTGGAACCACCCACACAGCCCCATTTGAACGTGAATGAAAAGCTCTGCTTGATGCTGCTGAATATGTTAACCTCTCCCAGATCCCAGCCCTGGTGAGCCCCTCTCCTGCTGCATCCACCCAGGGAACAGCGTGGAACACAGCCCGGATTCTGTTGATTACTGACAAATAAAGACCACAAAGGCATCAGATGATTATGATGGAAATATCAAAATCTGTTTCATTTCTGGCAAACTAACCCCAAATTTAAGCTTGCTGGGAATTAATTGTGTTGTGTAAGAGGCCATCATTAGTAATGGGATGTGGAAATTTTCCCTTTTACTTTGGGCTACTCGTGTCAGTTTGGCCAGTTTAACTCACTCAGAAGCCATTACCAGTTAATGCCCAGTCAGTGGTCAGTGTGAACCAGCCCCGTGGCCAAAGTCCCCTCCCCAGTCACACGTCCCATCACTGTGACAATCAGCACTCGTGAGAGCAACCCCACACCACATTATCAGGGGAACATCCATTCCAATCCTTCTGTCTTTTTAAGAAAAGTGCAATTTGCTTTTTAGAAGGTCACCTTTCCTTAGAATCCCCCTTATGTCCCACCCTTGCCTGCAGATCTCCTGAGCACATCACCCAGCCACCAGCTCTTTAAAACCTGTCTTTCTTCCCCAGCTTCCCTCGTCTCCCCACTCACACATCCCTGCACTGTGAATCCCAAGGAGGTGAGCGAGGCTTAGGCCAACATATCACTTTTCCCTCCCCATCATCCCGTTTCACTGGGAAATCTGACTCTCCCATCTGTCCCTCCCTCCTGGCCCCATCTGGTGACACTCACACAGCCTGATGTGGCAGCACCCGCCTGGCTCCTTTAAGAGATCCCTAAAAGAGATGTCAGAGCACTGGAGAAATTCAGAAGGGGGGGGGGGAAAGGAAAAAGAAAGAAAGAAAGAGTTGCTCTTCTTTGAGAGCTGGCTGGAGTGGAGAGCTATCTTCATAAATAGACAGGAAACAGAAAAGACTAATGTTGGGCAGATGACAGATCCCTGAATTCAGTTAACTGGCCTTCAAGATATGAACTGTTCTATTAAACATAGAGGCATTATGTTGGTCATCCACTTTAAGCCCAAGAGTGATTAAAATGCTGGCAGAAAATAAAAACTGGCTATTGAAGAGCTTGCCCCGAGGTCCTAATTTCAAATCAAATTTTACAGCGCCGCACAGGAACAATGGCAGCCCAGTACTCCAAGTCTTCTTTTTGTCACTTTGTACAAAGAAACCCCCTCAAACTCTCTCAAAGAACAATGGCCCCTCTAGATTCGCAACTACGCCAAGAATGGGCTCAAACCATACAAAAACACATTTTAAAAATACATTTTACACTGCCCTTGACATTTGAGATAAATAGAAGCCAATGCATTGAAATTCCAAGTATTTTTTATATCCCTTCACAATGTGAATTTTTTATTTTCTCCAGTCTACTTGATCTTTGACATTCTGGCCTCTGCAAGGGAAGGACACGGCAGAGCAGTCAAAGAAATTAATTATGCAGATAATTGCATTTTATTAAAATGATTACTGTAGCAGGGAACGCAGCAAACGCCGGCGACACGAACCTGGCCCCCTGAAGAAACCAAGAGGACACAAACAGTTCATTTTTAATTGAAAAACTTCTCGGCTATTAACATTTAATTATCTGTTACCGATATATGGCACTAGTTCAATTAGCATTTTTCTATACATCAGGTTGGCTTCTCAGTCAAACCCTCTTTTTTAAAGTTGCTCTGAGCTGCTGCAGATTCCCCCTTCCCTCCAGCCTGAGTTTATTTGAATTTGGCAGCCTGGATACAGCCAGTTGTTTCCTAGTGAACTGCACACAGGACCATATGTTTCAACATTTAAGCAATTTAGAATCAGAGGTATAATTCTGAGTGTCCTCGGCAGAAACTGTACATTAAATACCCAAAGGATCGGAGCTCTACAAGAGATCCAGCCTTTTTTAGCACTTTTCCCATAGCAACAAAACCACCCCACGCTACTTCTATCGTGCCCTGGAACCACGAGCATGTGGACAGAGTGGTGAGCTGGCTGCAGCCAGGCAGTCCCAGGGCTGGCTGTCCTCAACAGCAGGGGACAAGCAGGCACAGCGTTTCCCTTTCCTCCTTCGTGCACCTCTTTCCCATCAGGATTCATCCCAAACTGCTTCCTATGGTCAGAACTCCTACCTACTTTCTTGGGTTGTGGAGCCCTACTTTCTAAGAAGACATTAATCAATAATGTCTCTGGGCCAAACGTGATGCTTGTGTTGTTTTCTTTATTTCTGGGATGATGAACATCTCCAGAACTAGGGATTTACATCAGACACAGCCAAGGCACGCGATGCCCTCGTGCTGGTCTGTCCACCCTGCTCATCCTGGCACGAGGTCACACGGCCTCCAAACTGCACAACAATATTTCCAAAGTACATTCTGAGAGAGAGAGGGAAAAAAAAGCTTCAATTCCAACAGTGAATCCATCACTAAGTGTTCACTGCTTCCATCACAACACCTGCAATAAAGCCAGGATGAGAAGGGCAACCCAAGATTAAAATCCAGTGGTATTTCCTGCTTGGAGGACAGGCACAACCCAAGAAAGGCAGCAGTTTATCAAATACCCTGAAGAATTTGAGTGAGGGCTTGTCCTTGGGATGGCCCTGCCCACGATGGCCCTGGAGTCACACGCAACATTCCGCATCACGAGTTGAACACGGGGTCGCAGCTCCTGATCCTCAGGCACACAGACCCAACGCTCAGTTTGCCACTTTCTCTCCCTTCTCACCCCTTCTCCGAGCATGTGCTCAGGAACAGTCACTTCTTCTGCAACTTTTCACGCCAAACTGAAAGGGGAAATAGGTTTGCCCCAGAGAGGGATGCAGGGATGCAGCGCTGCCCTGCTCCAGCAGCCCGTGCCTCTCTGGGGCTGGAACACACTCACTATCACTCCTGTTTTCCTTCTTTTAATTTTTTCCATCCCATTTATATAAGGAAACTGAAGCAAAAGTTCATTTACTTGAATTAAATTAATTTACATTAATTAAATATTAATTTGCTTCAGTATTCAAACCCATTTCTTTCTAGCTTTCATAATAAGACTGGCATTAAATAACAATACACAATTCCTAGACACAAAGGGTTTGCAAAGTATTTCCCAGCAATATCTGAGGGTTGTTTTCCTTTGGTGAAGGTTCTGTCTCTCATGTCGACTTGGTACCCTGGCACAGAAATTCCCTCCGAATGCCTGAGTGATTCTGAGTGATTAAAACAAGCAAACAAACCCTGCAGAAATAATTCCATTTGTGGATATTTCCTTTAACAGCATTAATAATCTAATGCATTTAAAAGGAAGATTTAGAATTCTAATTCACTTGTATTTCACAGGATTAAAAATGCAATAAATGTAATAAAGCCATGGGATAGAAACACAACCAGATCATGGAGGTATTTTGACAATACCCATTCCTGTTGTGCAAGAGTTCAGTGTCAACACCTTTGTAGGTCATTTAAATTTTCCTCCATCAGGCTCTAAAATCCAAAGAAAATATTTATTATTCAGATAGGCCTGAAAATACACATTCGGTGGGATCCAGCTCAGAGAACAGACTGAGCAGGACTGAGACAAAACTAAGAATAGGTTTGTCATTTGGAGAGAGATTTAAATCCAATCCCCAGCCCTGAGTGACCTGCACCCCCAAGAGAACATACGACCTTCTCTCAAAGTTTCTTTACCTCTTGTACCATCCACTGCCAATTCACAGCAATTAAATAAGTGATTATTTCAGAATAAAGAACACTGGAAGGGACTTTTTGTAGGCCAAGGTGTCTCTCCTGCTGCTGAAACTGGCAGCACTTCCAAGAGAAATAATAAATAAGTTGAATAAAGGCATTTTTTTAAAGGAAAGAGAGAAGGGAGAGAAATTCCCACCTGGGCATAAGAAGCCCCACGTGCCTTTCTCCAAGCGGCCCAGGTTATTCTTGTCTCCTCTTTTCCCCCAGAAATTCCAGCCTGACCCTGAGAAAGTGTCACCAGAGCAAGGCCATTTCCATGGAACAGATCTCCACTGCGAAAACACGGAACCAGAACATTCCCACCCCATTCTAATTTTAATTTGTGCGAAGTTTCAATGCAGAGAACAGGCACAGCTGCCTGATTCCCTCCTCCAAAGAGCCCCACGTTTCACATTCCCTGCCCAAAATATGAAATTAAATCTATGGGACTTTAAGGCACACGAGGCAAATTAACATTTAGGAAAATTAAGCTTTAATGAAATAAAATGCTGCTTAAATATTACTGGGCTCTCTGGCTATATCTAATATCAAGACTACTAAATAAAGCCCTTATAAGAAAAAAATGCACACTGAGGGAAAATAGGACTGTTATTTTTAACACTGATAATTTTGTTTAAAAGAAGATTCTTTCCTGTGTTTCATCATTTTACGTTATGCTCTATTATAGAAACTAATGTGGGAACAAAAGTTCAGAAAAATCCAGGCCCGGAATATTATGGAAAAAAGAACCACCAAATGTAAAGGTCCTGTAATATTTGGTATCTTCAGATTTTTCTGCACTGGTTCACATGACCCCCCATTTATTTTTAGAAAGGCAGCAATTCCCACTTGGACACGGTGCAATACCTTGTACCCGAATGTTGCTCTGCACAAATAAACCAGGGAAAGTGTTGACTTAAAAATAAAACCCTGGAAAAGGAGAAAGTTTTTTGGATTTTTTTTTTTCCCCCTCTGCGAAAATTTCCGGCAAAGCTGTAAACAAAGGCAGGTTTGGCTCGGGGGTTGAGTGGCTCTGTTGAGCTGTTGAGGATGGAGAACATATCAAACCTCACCGAGTGAGGAAATGTTTGTAAAACAGTTAGTAAATCACAGGCAGCGAGGTCACCGTGTTTAACAGCAGGAGTGACGCTCTGCCAAGAGCCCAGCTGGGGAAGGGCGGCTGCACACACGGGCTCCTCGCTCCTTCCCACTCCAAATTTCATTGCAAAAGTCAAAGAAACCTCTGGAAAAGTGAGGGAAACAGCCAGGGTTTCAGAGCGAGGAGCTCTGCCAGGGTGACAGGAATTCCAGGACCTGGGTTTGATTCACCAAACAGCACATGAGCTGTGAGAGCATCGAGCTGGAGGGATTTCCCCACAGATTGATACCTTTTATCTCAGGGATGGAGCTTTAAATTCTCGCTCTAAACTCACACACAGAAACAACCCCAAAATCTGACCTCTCTGAGAACTGACACGTGAATTCCATGCAGGTGAATTCACCAGCAGGTGAATTACTCATCTTTAAATGCAGACACACAAACTCCTGTGTCAACAGTGAGAGTGCAACTCATCTGACGCCAAAAAACCCCAGAAATGGTTATTTCGAGTTGAAAAGTTGTCATGGGATCCCCTCATAGCACGGAGGGATCTATCAGAGGACTCACCTGCTCCCGTGGGACCCAAAGGCCACGTCCTGGTGCTGGCAGGGGACACAGAGGAAACACTTAAGCACATACTTGACTCCAACTCCTCGCATGTTTGAAGTTAAGCATGGACTTAAGTGCTCTGCTGGACTGGGGCCTGTATGCTGGACATGAGGAAAAAAACCCTTCCAAATGTCTTATATATTATATTGCTATTGAAATGCTGGGGTCTGAATGACAGTTTACAGGGAGGGTTTCAAGTGTCCTGTCCCTCTGCTCACTGCATTGTGAGACCACACTACAGGAATTTGGGATTGGTCTGCAGGGATGAAAACGGTCCTGGCGTTTTGGGAAGAGCCCATGGGGCACTTCTCCTTCCTTTAGGTGGCAGAAAAGGGACACTAGTGCTGGTAGGGAAGAGATTAAAGAAGGAACAATTTCCTCAATGCCTGTCACATGTAGGTACAAACCACAGCACGGAGTTTAATACCACAGCTAAATGTCTTCTTGTTTCAAACTGGAGGAACAAACAGCAATAAATATTCAGTGGGGGCAGGGGGGCAGTTTTTTCTTTTACATTATTTTCTGCTTTGTACTATAAATCCTATCTTTCTGTCCCACTCTGCTGCTTTCTTTATGAAGCAAAAGTTTCAATTTCAACGACTCCTGAGTCCAAACTTGACGGGTTTTGGACAAACTCACAATGTGGTTAAAATGCTTCTCCTCATCACAGACCCGACCAAACCCTTAACACATTGTTTTGTGTTTTGGGGGGAGTTGGTCAACAGATAAACCATTAACCTTTGGAAATGAAACCCAAACTGCCTATAAATGCACTTCTAGCCCTGGTTTGAGAAGCAATCCTGCAGCCAGGAGTGGGCCACCCCCAAGGGCCACTGGGCCACCCGAGACAGCCCTGCTTTGCCAGCAGTGCAGGTGTGCATTTGAAGCTCTGTGTCAAGGACAAGGAAGGAAGGAAACGACTTCAAGCTACACTGAAGTCATTGCCATTATTATTATTGTTACTATTTGCACTGGTTTTGCCGCCTCAAACCCAAAGATGACTAGTAAGGAAAAATATTCACAGTACAGATTTCATGCAGAGAAGCACCAAAGAATAATTAAGGAGCGAAGTTACATTTATAGGGGACTTGTAAGGATCAAGGAAGTTAACTGCAAATAACAAAAACTGACCCAAATGCCTGTATATGCACAAGGCACTAATTCTTCTGACACTACATTTACAGAAACAGGAGTTTCTGGAGGATTATGATCATATTTAACAAGAACCCTACAATCAATGCAACAGGAGGAAGAGGAATTTTATCCTAGAGGCAAATAACTGAGAACACCTAGACCAGAGGTTAGTTTAGTACTACATAAACCTGAGAGTGACTTCAAATAATTAAGCCACAGTAGTGCAACTTCAATCACTTCACCTGGCTCTGTTTTAAGATGAGAGACTCTCTCTTAAATGGAAAATCCTACAGGGAACTGATGGGCCTGACTATTAATTAACCAGTCCTGTGTGCTGAGCATTTCCATTTGGTTAATCTTCTGGAAAGGAATTACTGTTTGGTTTTATGAATTCTTCTTATTTGCTCATTCCACGCAGCTTTCGGCGTGTCTGCTACCGCAGAGTTTGTTTTCCAGGCTTTTCTTCTTCTTTGGCCCTTCCTGTTCAGGTTCTGTTCAGTTCTATGGATCAGTTGAGCAGTTCAATGAGATTAAATCAACAATATGTTTTAAGCTGCCAGTACATAAGTTAAATTTTACCTGCCTTAATCCATCTTGTGTGCTTCAGAACTGCGCTCCGAGGACCAGAGATATTAATTAACACACAACATGTGTGCTATTTTATTACTGAAATTCTTAAGGAGAGCTCTTGCTGCCTAATATAATGTTACCACCTCTTGTTTCACACACAGCCCTTCCTTCCACCTCTGCACCCAAGACATTCTTGTGCCTCTCCTGTCTCCAAGATATTGAGGGACTGTCCCAGCGATCCCATCGCAGCCCGCAGGAATCAGAATTTGTTTGTTTGTCACCAGAGGAGCTCAGACTGTCCTGAAATGGGCTGCAGAAGGGCCTGGTGGAGCTCAGACATCCCCAGGAAGAGCTGTTGTCACAGATGGTGGCTGTTCCTTGAGGAGGAGCCCACAGGTCACACCGTGCAAGTTGTGTTCTCCTCCCAGCTCTGCATTTCCCCGGGCTTGGCCTGGG
>JAWWEW010000048.1:2386404-2417486 GCA_035583185.1 Anabacerthia variegaticeps | reverse complement strand
TGCTCACTGCTCTGAGCACCACGTTTGTTACAAGGAACAACAAACAGCCTCTTTCAGGTTTTGTAAGGTAGATTGTGTGCCCTTAGAGAGAAGCTGATTGGACCTGGATTCTGGACTTGAAATTATTCCAGCACATCCCATGGATGTTACGAGTTTCGGACGCTTCCTACCAGTCACTTCATGGAATACCCATGAAATACTTTGAGTTTCCTCTTACTGTGCTTTCTGCTCTTATCAAATGCTGCAAAGGAATGAATTTATAGTGGTTTTATCACAGTTGGTCCAACTATTGTTCCCTGTGAGGGTTTCCAGCACTAAACCTGCCACCCTCAAACAGCCTTGTTCTTACACACACTAAGCTTTACACGCTCCTTCAATTTTTGTCCAATTGTTACTTTGTAAACACAGACATCCTTTAATGCAAATGTCTTAAGGACTGCTTTGGAGCCTCAGTGCAATGCATGCCTCAGCCTTTTAACTCGACACACCATCCCCATCTACTGCTTTCAATTTCTTGTCCCGCTCAGACCACGCAGAGCCCATGCAATGCTCTTACTCTACTGAGCTCTGCTTCACAGAAACTAAGCAAGTTGGCACCTTAGAAAATTAACTCTGCTGAGACAGAAGTCTAGCAAAAACCTTTAGAAGAAATGACACTGCTTGGCTTTGACTTTACCCTATTCTCTTTCTCCCTCCAGTGCTGAATCTTTCCACCTCTGCTGCCTCTGCTCAACCCTCCACCTCTGGCAATAAAACCTGACACACCTGGTCTTCAAAACCCCACTCCAGAAAGATCAGAGTTAAGAGAGAAAATGTAGTTGCAGGTAGCAACTACAAAAGAAATCATGGGGTTTATTAGTAGTCTATTAATCCTCCTTTCACCGTTTATGGAACTAGAACCTCTCTAAAGTATTCTGATTTTTATATTCTGATTTTCACATGTATTCTTTTAAGCTGCAGTAGTCTCAAGGTATATTTTTCATTAAAAAGAAGTTGAATGACTGTATCTGAGTAAAAATGTAGACTCACTTCTCCAGTAAATGCACTCCTAACTGGACACTCTAAAGCCACTTTGACTCTCACTTCTATTTAAAACCAGCCCCTCGCACCAGCGCCGGGGCCACCCTTATCTCTGGAGGAGATTGCTGGCCCTGGCCAGGCTGGTTGGTGTTTCCAATTTCCTTATATAACAAGGCTCCAGTGTGGGGAGGAAGTGGGCAGATACTGAGAAATCAGGGCGGATAAAGAGCACTAGACCCGTAACCTCCGAGGTCAGGAGGTTATGACTTCAGGCCCGAGCAGTAAGGTGGAAGGATGTGTTCAGGTAGTTTTAAATTACCTTGTTTTACTGGTCTTTTTCAAGAGGAAAAGAGAGAAGACCAAATTCAGAAGATCAATATCACCTACATGAATATATACACAGAGCCAACACAAGTTTTGCTTCCTATTTCCAACTGTAAGTAGCTTGACTGTTTGGATGTTGAAAAATCCCCCCCTGCAATGATTTCACAGTCAGAAGAGCCCAGGGCTGACCAGCTACCCAAGAGTTCTTGTAGCCTCACTGCAAATGACTATTACAGACACAAGAGACAAATTTGTGTGACCAAAAACTGGTTTCCAAATACTGACAGGTGTAGGGACACCAATGAACAATCTGCAGATGGAAAGCAGAGCTTCAGCCACACATGAGGGACTCTGTGCAGCTGCACGTGCAGCAGAAGGACAGAAATCCTCTCCTCAGGTATGAAGACGAGGTGAAATCCCAGTTTTTAACTCGGATGCTCAAGGGATGAGTTCGTGATTGTCAAAGAACTGACACCACTGGTCAGGATGGCAGGAAACAAGTCATAATGTAAAATCAATCATCGCTAAACAGCATCAGCAAGTGTTGGAAGAACCTCCCTGAAATCACCACGTGGATGGCAACGATGCTGAAGGAAAGAACACAGCTCATGGCTGCCCAAATTTCTGCTTGCAGTGGTTAAGGTGAGGATCCCTCTTTGAGTTGACTGTGCTAAGAGCTCAGTTACAGCAGAAGCAAATGGTAGGAAGGACAAATTGCATGTGCTTGTCAGAACCAAGAGACACGGCCAGCAACTTCTTTGTCTCTCCCTCCATGGGATCCGACCGTCTCAGTACTCAAAAGACACGAACGGAGCATAAATCTTCACATGATTCTTCAATCTGTCTACAAATGAGCATGACATTGCACATAAACTATCCTATGCAATATATCTGCTTCCCTTTTCAAGAGTTAAGGAGTGTATCAGACACCGTGATAAACACACAAAACCGAGCGTGAATACCAATAAATGCAAGCCTTCCGTCTCGGAAACTCCTCACTTATTTGATTAAGTTAGGTGAAAAACAGAGCAGTCATGCTTGTAGCTTTTCTTCCTTTTTCCTTCCCTCCACTCTTTTCATTCCTAATGCGAATCGGAAGTCTATGTGGAGCAGCCTGGCTAGCCCCGGTCTAACCTCCCCATCTGGAAGGGAACTAACCAGCCTTGGGGCTACTTCCAACCCTTCCCAGCTGTTGGCTTTGGGTTTTTTGTTTTTGCGGGCTTGAGAAAGCATATTTATATAAATGATTGCCATATCCTTTGCCAGCTGTTGACCCCGCTCTCGTCCCGGTTGGGGCATGTTTTTCATTTGCGGAGCCGCAGACCGGGGCTGACCCTGGCGGCGTTGCACGCCGAGCAAACAGCTCCACGCGCTCCCCGGCAGGACAATGGGTGCCCAGTGCTGGCCCGGTGTTTCCCTCGGGGCTAAAGTCACAGAGAGCCCGAGCTGGAAGCGGCGCTCAGGAAAAATAAATGATGAGATTCCCAGCGCCGGCCGGAGCCTTCCTGTCCCCGGCGGGAGCGCCCGGCCATCGCAGGCACCGCGGGCTTTAGCAAAGAGGTTAAAGAAAACACACGTGAAAAGAAAAAAATAAAGGCATTTTCGCTCGGTCACGTCTTGTATTTGGGAGCAGAAAGTTTCCTGAGCTGAACTGTCAAAACATTCCTGGACTGTTTTTGTAGACTTGGTTTTCCTCCCGTGGAATTGCGAGTTGATGGGTCCTCACTGAAGTGCTTGAAAACAATGGCAGCGAAATAATCAGCTAAGTGATACACTCCTAATAAATCACAACATCCAGCTACAGGGATTTGAAACTTTCAAGGGAGTCTGAGAGGGAAAACCACTTTCTGTGCATCCCAAAGCACGTTCACCCATCACCTGTGGCTTTGCTGGTTTGAAGCAAAGGACAGAAATACTCTGGGAAAAGGGGAATTCTCCCCACAAACCCCTGTGAAGCACCAGCAGCCGCTCACCTTGGCTGGCACCTCCTCAGCCAACACTGCTGAAGTTAAATGGGACACAGACAATGAACTCCAGCCCGCCCTCCCAACTTTCACAAGCATTATCAGATTTTTTGATAGTAAGTAGAGGTGGCATATGTGTTCTGTTTAGTATGCAGAAGAGCCTCATTTTATTCTCAATGCACAGATTTAATTAAAAATAAATTTACTGTTAACGCTTAAAGTGGTGCCAAGATTATCCAAACAGAAGGTTTATGATACTTAATAATTGATAAGGGGAGGGAAATTCACAGATTGCAAGTGATTATTATTTAGTAGGTCTGTTTGCAAAGGTGAAAGTGGCATTACAGCCAGCCAAAAGGAAAAAAACGTGTATCATTTGTATAGTCAGAAATATCTGAATTCAGCAAACACACTGTAGAAGTGTTTGGAATGAAACCCATTACAGATCCCGACAGTTTCGCTAATATTGAAAGTATTCAAAGTGTTTTCTCAAACCTCAGCATCAATCCAATTCCACACGAGGGAGGGGTTATTTTATCTTTGTTGTTGTTGTTGGTTTTTTTTTAATTTGGGCACATGTTGGAGATCAGCTTCTTTAAGGCCGGGATTCTCCGCCTGGATTTCAAACCAGCTTTAGCACAATGTGCCAGAAATTTCCACAAGTGCTGAGAGAATTAACTGATGGGATCTTTGAAGCCTCTCTATCCCAGATTAACTAATGCAAAATCTGTGAAATCACAGTTCAATCTTCTTTTTTTTCTGGCTAGATGTGTTTGCAGTGGTTGGGAAGACAAGATGCTCCCAAAGCCATCTGGCTCCTCGCACAGGATTTGAATCAGAAAATTAATAGCAACACCATTGGTGTGCACATATTGCATCAGTCCAGCCATGTAGGCCTGTTACACAACCCCACGCCGAGGTTTTGTAATTCCCCCCATAGGTTGCACACTGGAAATGCTGAGCTTGGCCTGTGGAAAGACTTCCATAAAATTGTGGGAGGAAGGAGTGAGCAATTCCACTGAATTCCACGGGGCTGCTCTGGACGAGCCGGCTGTGCCCGTGCAGGGAACTCGCTCCCTTCACGGGGAAAAGCTGGACTTTGAGCACTCCCCGCAGAACAAAAAGGGAAAAAAAAATATTTTTCTCCTTTCATGTATTATGCAAATCTAATGTCTATAAATAATGCAGCCCCCTGCTTTCAATAAGTGCTATCTTGCACGTATCAGCCGAGGAATTAAATCCTTCTTTTAGGACTATCACACTGCAGACGTTTTCATGGCTGAGCAAAAGCTCTGCTACGGGCAGGCTGCAAGTTTTATTTACAAACCAAACTCTGAGCATCCAAACAACAGGACTGGGGGAATTTACAGGCAGCTTTAGACAACTTTTTTGGTGTCATTCAAAACCCCCATGATTCTGTGTGAAAAAAAGAAAAGCTTTTCTGGCAGAAATGCTGCTTCCCAGAACAGACTTGGGCTTGGAAGAAACTTGTATAAATTATCCATGTTAGATAAATTGTGTATTAAAATGTTACTTTAAAAGATTATTTTAGTTTGGTTCAAGCTGAGCATCTTACTATATTTTACATAATTCAAAGCTTATTCCCATTAAAATTCATTAGATCTGTGTATTCAAATCCACAAGGTGCCTTCGGAAACACTAAGCTCATGTTTAACTGCAACTGTGAGGTCTGAGCTTCCCTTAAAGGGTTCTGGGCTTTCCTTAGAGGGTTCTGGGGTTCTGGGCTTTCTTTAAGGGGTTCTGGGGTTTCCTTAAAGGGTTCTGGGCTTTCCTTAAAGGGTTCCGGGCAGGGTTTGCTGGTGCTGAGGCGGAGGTTGCCTGGCAGAGCAGGCACAGAGAGCCCTTGGGAACGCCCGGGGTGTCAAACACATGGAAAGGATGGGAACAGAGGGAATTTCCAACAGGTACATTTCCTCTCAGAGCTCACTGTGGGGCAGGGATGGCGAGGGCTGGACATGTTTCCAAACCCAGTGGACCTTGTAAATCCAGGGAATGTTAATGGGAATGGGTTTGTCTCTTTTCCCAGCACTGATGGATTTCCTCGCTGTGTGTGCAATAGGTGAGGCCTCGCTCTCCCTTCCTTGTCAGGAGTTTTTAAACCACTTGAGGGGTCCAGAAAACACGGTACACAAAGTATATAACAAAAAATTACTTTGCCTGCAGAGCATTCAAAGCAACAGCATCTATAAAAGTCAAGGAGGTGAGAGATCCTCAGGGAATGCTGCACTCCCTGGAAGCCTCGGGCTGCAGCGTCTACACTGAATAAACACGGACCAACAACCATCCCTGCAAACACATCCGGGGATAGTTTGGGCAGCACTGCTGTGTTTGCCCTCAGAACTCCTTTGGAAACACTTTTGGGGGAAGTGCTTTTAGAGGGCTGCGCTTTCTCAAAGGCAGGTCCCCTCAGCTGCTCACCCAGACTACTCATCACCGCTGCCACCTCCCAGCTCAGGTTCTCCTGGGGTTGCACTTTCCCCAAAAAATCGGCCAAGGTGCAAAATTTCTGCATGGGAAAGATGAACTTCACTTTTTTGGTTTATAAGAAGTCTCTGCCTCACGAGCCCTGAGCTGAGATTTCGATCAGCGCCGCTGCTGGTTTTTATTCTGTGATGTGTGGGATTAGTCCAGCTCTGCTCCCACCAAGGCCAATGGAAACTGCCCCTGCTTCCAGCCAGAAGGGAATTAACTCCCAAGGAGGAGTCCTCCTTTGGTGCAAAGACCAGGAAGCCCATAAAAACACACAGATGCAAAATGTGAGCGACTTTACCCTCTCCAAACCCCCCAAATTGACACCCTACAAAACATCCCGCAGCCCAGCGCTCTGAGACAGAAGTTTTAGGGAGTGTGGAAGGTGCTGAGGCCCCGCTCGGCCCAGGCTCCCTGTTTGCTGCTAAACTTGGGTTAATAGCCCATGACCCCTTCCATTCTTAACCCCGAGCTCTGACCTCCTGACCCACCCCCGGTGCCGGTGTTTATAAGCATGTTGCCACTGGTGTAAATAAAAAAGGAGCACAATGTGCTGAAATTGTTACTGGTGATGACAACTGACACACATTTTACACCGCCAGTGGGCAAAACCATCAATAAATAACTCCAAAGCTGTTGTTAATGTGTTTAGAGCTTCTTGCAGTGGTCGTGGCGTTTGTGCTGGTTTCCTTCTTCTCCTCCACGTCTGTTTTTGTGGGACAAACAAAACGCTTGCAATAAGGAAACCAACCCAAATCAAGGCAGCTGATGGACGGGGTTTGCCATCAGCATCAGGGCACAGCTGGATTTTCCACCTTCCCAGGTACTCCTTCAGACACCAAAAACCCCAGAAAATCTGCATAGATCAAGCAGAACAGTCTGTTTTGTAAAACCTTCTAAGTGAAAACCATGTGGCTCGTGATGAAAATACATGTTTTGTGAGTCTCTGGCTGTGGGGTCCTGTGAAAACTCTTGTTCTCTGTGCTGCCCACAAGTTAACCAAAGCAAACTTTAAAAACAAACCCTACAGAAATGCTTTGCATAAACATAAGACAAAAGGACGGACCGTAACTTTCACTCATCCCTTAAAAGAAACCAACTGGGGTTTTTGTCCTTTTTTTTAAAATTAAATAGTTTCTAACTCATTGTAAATTCAATTTTAACCCAGATTAGAATTATGAAGTGATAAAGTTTTCAGTATATACAACCATATTTCACATACATTCAAACACACCAGAATGTGGATTTCTGTGATTGAAATGTGCATCTTTTACTGAAGCTATTGCAACCACACGTATTCTTAATTTCTAATTATTTCCAATTATAAATTCTGTGTGGTATAAAGTCTCAAAGGACTCCTTTTGGCACCCCTCACCCCGGTTGGGATCTGGCAGTGGAAACAGAGGAGAAAAAACAAAGGGGAAACCACCAATTCTAAAAATGCCAGAAAAGTTTAAACATTTCTGAGCTGAAACAGTTTATTGTGACCATCCAAGCCGACCTGTCAAGTAGGAAATCCTGCTGCAAAGGCCACTAAGAGCACGAACCCCACACACCGTGGAGAGCAGAGGATTCCTGACAACCAACTCATCAGGAAATGCAGAAAAACAAGAGCAAAACGTCAGTATTTCTCATGCAGAATCTCACATTTTAACAGTGTGAGATTTAACAGCTAAAATCTTTTTTTTGTTATTGTTGCTGCTACAATTTGATGAGACAAAAGGCCCATGAACGTGTTCCTAAAGGAACAAGATATAAAAATGATTACAGTAGATGTAACAACCTATAAAACACGGTCAAACAACAGCCATCTATCTTTCTCAAAAAGAAAAATCAGATTACGTGTAATTGCAAAATCTAATTTACATTCTCCTATTTTCCATCTGAATTTCCACTTTTAGGGAATATTCTCTGCTTCCAAGCTTTGCCTGTGCAAAAGACGCTTGGACATGTTTCTAATTGATTCGTTTTACACTATCGAAAGGATAACAGTGATTTGCAGAAGAATTTTTTCTGCCTTGCACACATCTCTCATTTGCCCATCTTAATTCAATTAAAGGAAGTAAGGACGGTCTGACCGATGGATGAACCATATTTTAGCTGAGGACATTTCTATGTAAACTGGAATATACCAACCACTAATTCGCAGCCAGTTACTTCCGATGTGCAACTTTGACTCGCAAAGGTCACGGCTTGGTCACCGACAAGACAGAGGATATTAAATGCTGGCAAGGATTGTGCACCAGTGCAAAACTGCAGGCTGATATCAAAACATTTTCAACTCAGATGCAATTTATATGCAAACAGTCTGTATTTATTCTCAGCTAGCAGGAGCTGGAAAACTTTAAAGCAACCGCTTTTTAAAAGACCAAAAATACCTTGAAAAACCTTTTAAAACGACCCAACTTGGTACTTTGTGTGTCTGTTCCTTGGAAGGACATTGAGGAAAAGATAATTTTTCTGTTTCCCATAGGATTTATACTGTCTTGGTGGGAATTGCAACACACAGGACACCAAATATATCACTCCTGTGACTTAGAAAGAGGTAGAGAAACACCAAACCCAGCTACCAAAATATAGGCAAGGTGTGAGGTCCCTGAGAGCTCAGGGTGTGTCTCCAAACATCCATAATTACCTGGAATACAACTTCTGCTCTCAGCAGTGGCATAACCCTCTCCCTTGACCTGCAGGCTCCACACTAACCTGGAATAATACCCTGGAACACCAGGATATATTTCAGTCTAGCAAAGAGGTTCACAGTGGAACAGAAAGCAACAGCTTCAAAGCTTAATTTCAACACCTTCTAGTCTTTTTCAAGGATGTAAAGGAGATAGTGTCACCCAAACTGGGAATCTAATGAGGGCATTTGTTTCTCCATCATCATCCTCTCCCCAGACACCAGCACTTTGCCACTCCTGCACTGCAAGACCAGAGGGGAAAACTCCTTCAAAATCAAGGAAAATGAAGCAGATTTGATCAGTCCCATCCAAACGAGCAGGAGCAGCACAATACAGGGGTGGGTTCGGTGCTGGGGAGCAACAACACTCTGTAAAGCACTGTTAGACAAAAAGAACCTTTCAAGGACAAATTGGTATTATAATAAACATGCAGGAGTGTGCCCTCAGCACCTTCAGGCCACTGCTCGTCACCTCATTGCGTAACCAGAGGTGCTGCAGTCAATGACAGAGGAGGGAATGCTACAATAAGGATATTTCTGAGAAAATCCTTGCTGACAGCACACTGAAATGAGGATAAACACATGCCTACCATTTCAAAACAGCAGTAAAGGCTGAACTTTTATTAAATAAACAGGGCAAACAAGCGAGCTACAGCCCACAGGCAAGATGCTCTGGCACCAGGGAGGTGAAGATGACGAGGTGTGTCCTTGACCAACGAGCTGGGAAGTTCCTCCCGAATCAAACAGTGTCAAGGAGCACCCGAGGGGTTTAAAATCTGATTTTCACTGAAGAACAAAGCATGGTGGGACATGTCCACACCACTGACACGGCCAGATTCCAGATGAATGTGCCTGCTCTCAGTGCCAAGGTGACCACAGTTCCCTTCGAGCTCACTGGAGATCCCTCTCAGGCAAGGCTTGCTACCAGGACTTCAAACACGCAAATTAGAGTCTCTGCAACTTGGTTGGTTTGCTAAACCAACAGGCTGCCAGAAGAACCTGTGCATGTTAGTGAGTCCAAAGCCATTTCTGACCAGCCACCAGAAAATACCAAGTGGAAGGTGCATGTTACAGCTCTGCTGGAATAAGAGTTGAACAGACCTCAGCCAGGGGCTGGGGTGTTTTGGGGTTATCTAATTTCAGATCTGTGGACTCAGCTACTTGTCCCTTTATCAAGAACCCAGCTTAAAAGTGAGCACATTACATTTTAATTAGGATGGTGTCTATATTCATTGAGAAAATTAGCTGCTGAAAACATAAAGGTTTTAGATCTCACATTGTAGTGACCAGGTAGAACTTGAGTCACTTCTGAAAAGTTCCCAGTGGCACAGACCACCGTCTCACCTCGGATCTGTGCTTGGCCCAGCCCTGAGCTCCACGTCCCACTGCCTGTACTGTCCTGATCCCTGCCCAGGCTCCCTCTCTGGGTAAGGGTCACTGTTCAGAGCTGGAGACCCCACACCTACAACAAAGAGGGCCTTCTCCTGCCAGCTAACTCGGCACCACGCTCCTGGTGAAGGTGGCACCATTTCCCCTGGAACAGCACATGTTAATAGGAGGAAGTGGCACGGCTGTTTCCCAGAAGCAGAGGGTGAAACCCCAGGGCACAGAAGCAAATCAGTCTGGGGAGTGTGACCACAACGCCGTGCCGGGAGCGGCCAGAAGAACAATCCTTGCTTTGACCCACACTGGGACCTTGCAGGGATTAAATGGGCCAGCCCTGGGCGCTCCTGCTGGGAAGAGCAGAGCCCTTGAAGCAGCACCAACTCCTCCCCAATACCTGTGGAGGGAGAATCCCTCCTCAGAGCAGGGCACAAGGCAGCTCCTGCTCGGGCCTGTGTTATAAATAAAGCACATCCAGCAAGAGTTATTCCCATTTGTGAGCCTTTCCTGGAGCGAGAGCAAACTCCACTAAATATTCCTGTCTGCCCTGGTGTGCACGAGGAGCCCCGAGCACATAAATCTGGGCTGATATTGCTCTGCCAAGGAGCAGGACGTGCACACCGGTGCCCAAGAGTTGCGTGCATGATGGAAAGGAAGCAACATTCTGCAGGATGTCACTTTGGGGTGGGCACTGTGGCATCCCTGGGGGTGTCCCCAGAGCCCCCTTGGAAGGTGCCGGGTGCCCGTGCGGTGGCGCTGGGACAGCCCGGCCGTGCTGCTGTGTTAATGACCTCGCAGCAGTAGACAGATCCAGTCCTTCTGCTTTTCTTTCTCACTGAATGATTTCCCTAAAGCCAAAGCTGGGCAAAATGCCACTAATGCTGCCGTAAAACTCCCGCTGTGTTAGGAGGGAGGCAGGCGACTGAGGGTTAGGAGGTAATCAAGCTTACAGATTAAGGCTCGCTAAAGCTACAAGATCAGCACGGCTCGGGGTGTTTATTAACTCTTTGAAGACCAAGATGCACGAGTTCCTATCACGTTGAGTGTAAAGGATGTTTTCCAACCACACCTGACAGCTGAGCTGTTTTGCAAGATTCATTCTAATTTGTGTGACGTGAGGAGCGCGCGAGAAACGCTCCTTAAACCCAGCAGGGTCGGGTTCGGTACGAAATGTGCTTCAAACCAGGAGACTCCACGAGTAGAAACCTCCATAAAATCAGAGACGAGTAACATTTGTAATTATTCCTCCCTTCAGAAATGCTGCTTTTGAATTTAAACCAGGCATCCTGACAGTCAAGGAGTCCGACACACTCATGCCCCCTGGGGCATTAAACCCTGCGCTGGGAATTACTCTTTTGGAGCAGTGCAGAACGGGTTAATTTCTGCATATAAAATGAGGTTGCTGCAATCTGGGTGTTTTTTGTTTTGTTTTGTTTGTAACACAAAGCAAAATATACTCTACAGATGCTTGATTAAAATGCAACAGCTGTTTATGGCGGTGCATTTTCCGCTAATTTACTGGGGCAGATTTTTCGAGGAGCCTTGTTTTATTGCATCTTCATTTGCATAAACATCCATGGACCACGGCGGTCTGGCCACTTGGCCCTGGCTTGGCTAAGCCTGAAGGTTTAAATTCAAATTCAGCCAAGCCACCCACTCCCAGAAGGGAAAAAGAGTTCTGAGAGGAAGGTGTTACAGCCCCGGCCCAGGATTCAACCTGCAATTTGTACGTATTTAACTCCTCAATCCAAAATATTTCATTGTTTGGCACTGTACACAACTAGTATTTAATCTGCTCTTCACATCTGTCTGGGTAGGCCTGGTGCCTCCTTTTTTTTTATATATTATTATTGTTTCCCTTTTGTTTATTTGATCTGTTACATTCCTTAAGCTTGACGACTAATCCAAATTATTAACAAATACAAAAGGGTTTATGTAAATTATTGTGATGAACAATCCCAAATCACAATTAAAACATTGTTAAGTGAATTAGACAACAATGGCTGCAGCTTCCCTATCATAGATTGAGGTGGATGGATTTGAACTTTATTGACAGTAGCAACATAAAGCCTTAATCACTAAGCATCAGCACAATCTGGGTTTCGTAGGGTAATGACCCATCTATATATTCATAACAAGAGTCTCATTCATCATAATTCAGATTAAAAAAACTTCTTGCAAAACTAATGGAGGGAATGTGTGAAAAGTGATTGGATGGGTAAAACTCTGTGGGGCTGGAAAGGCTTTAATTGATTTTATTGTGCTGTGTCTAAGCCTCCTTGCCCAGTACATCAGATCTGTATCTAACTGCATTTCAATTGATTTTCACTGATAGGCTTCTTTCTTATGTCTAGGGCTTAAGTACTAAACTAATAAAAGGATAAAAGACTTTGTAATACAGATTTTGAAAATAATGTGCACACACACGATTTCTATGGAAGAAAATTGTATGATATGTGTTTGTCCTGCCCAAGTGAATACAACCAAATGTAACAGAAAAAAAATGCAACTAATACGGAGGGGATTACTAAGGGTGGGGAGGGAAAGGGAAGAAAAAGAAAGAAAATAAGGAAAAAAAAGGTCCCTTGGCTAAAATCAGCTTGATTGTAAGCAGACTTGACTTCAGTGGAGTTGTACCTGCTCACATTAGGGGTGATTTTGACTTATATCTCAAACTTGATTGAAAGAGATTATAATTCATTTCAGATGTGGGTTAGTTCTTCATCATTTTAAATAAGGGATCATATTCTGATAAAAGCACCTAACGCACACATCCTGATAAAATGACCCGAAGCAAAAGGAACTGGTTTGGGATGATCCTTTCTCTGGCCATTTCTGAAGCACCTAAACCTGTGGCAGTTCCATCAGGGCACACACAGAACTCCCCTTGAAGCAGCTGCATTTACAGCCCAGACTGAGCCTGTTCAAGCCCCAGGACATTGCTGATAAGGTTTTGTATCAAAGGACCACAACGAAGCCAAAGAAGGTGATAACTCACTTTGAACAACAGATTATAAAAAACAACAGGTTCACCTAAAGGAAATAAATGCAAATACCCAAGTGCAAGGGAAAAATCTAACCTTTGGCAAGAGAAAACTCCTCCAAAAAGCCAATTTTCCCCATTTTTTATTCCCCATAGCAAACCACCACTTGCTAATACTATTGCAAACAGCCCTATCTGCTCGTCAGATGCTTTGTAACATCTGTATAACAAATGATAATGTAGAATAGTTGTCCTGGGTTTGTGTTCCTTTACGAGGCTTGGTGTTGATAATCTCCAAAGCACACCCATGATTCTTTAAATTAAACATAAGAACCTTGTCTCACAGTACAGCTAGGTTATCCATGTGTAAGAGCCCAAGCCAAGTAATTACACATCCGCTCAAAGGATTAGACACATAAGATTTCTTTAAATTTTTAATAAAACTGCACAGCTGTTGTAGGGAAAAAACTCTTTTGTTCTAGATTTTTTTAAAAAACCATTAAGCTCAAAGTGATTCACAGTTATGCTTCAAGAAAAGTACTTTCAAAGTATTTCTGTTAGGCACTTTTTTTAGTAGATTTAACATCACTTTAACCTCATGGCAACAGATTTGGGCCAGCAATAACCTCAAGGAAAGGTATTTGGTCAAGGTTTAAAGAGCGTTTCTGTTCTTCTCGGATGAGTAAAATGCCTTTTGCTCAGCAATATGCCCATGTGAAGGGGGCACATAAACCCATGTGATTGGATTCATGGAGTCAGGCTGTGGGATGAGTGGGCAGCTGGCATTTGAAGGGCCCACATGATGGGACATGAAGGACACAGTCCCCCCAACAGCCCGGAGATGTGGATCTGGTTGCTTCAGGACAGGGCCACCACTGAGACATAATTGTGGGTGGGAAACAGACAACAAAATGCACAGGATTCTGCTCCAGAAGAGCTTCCAGTGCTGATGGTCCAATGGGACCACACACTGCTGGGAGTTCAGCAGCCCAGAACACAACCAGCACTGGGAAGGACAAGGGCAGGAGAGCGCACCAGAAATAGGGGAGCAGCACGTGTGCTCTTCAAAAGAGAACCGAGTTGCTGCAATGACACCAGGACCTGGCACTGGTGACACGGGCAGGAGTGACACTGATCCAGTGGCAGCATCCAAAGAAGTCCTAGCAAAGTCAGGGTGAACTGGAAGAGACTAAAAAGAAGGCTAAGACACGACTAAGGAAAAGGTCTTTACATGGGCCTTCAGACATCAGACTTTGGAAAGAGAAGGAAGAAACCTGGACAATGATGCCAATAATGAAGACGAACCACCCAGCAGAGAGGGGAGTTCCTGAGGACCATGATCAACACAGGCAGAAGGTGTGATAGCAGAGATTGCAATGTCAGGAGCTGGAAAGGCTTGGAGGAAGGCCCAGGGATGGTGATGGGCTGGCTGGCACGGCCGTGCTCTGGCACACGCTGCAGGAAACAGGGAGAGTGGCCTGTTGAGCACAGTGGGGAGATGTCATCTCAAACACACACCCAGCCCCGTGTCCCAGCCAAGAACTGGTGTACCTTAAAGGACTGATACAAAGAATGGGGCAGAGCCCTGGTGTGAAGACGGAGGGACACGGGATGATCTCCCACCCATGTCCATCCTGGGTTTCCAGCTTAAATATTTGAACTTCAGCTTTGTATCTCGGTGTAAATGTACCACCAAACAACCTCTGCTATAATCTGCAATATTACTAAACAACAATACGTAGGGTTTACCAGACAAACCCCGGTCTGTGGGTATATTTACAGCAAATCTAAATCTCTGAAGATTTTAATGAACTGCAGCTGACCTTGATCAGTGATTCAAAGCCCAGAGCAGCTTCTACTCTCTCACACATTACTAACCTTTGCTACAACATTTATCAATTTACCTTCTTGATCTCTCAAGCAGGTCATGTTTTCTAATCAGCCACTAGCTCAAAGACCTACATCCCAATTAAATTACTGAATGAAGACATGCTGGAATGTAGGCTTCTTTTGAAAGAATTAGCACAAAATACACTGGATTTGCTGTGTCTGGACTGATTTTTTTAAACACTTCTATGGAATATGCAGGTACAGATACATACCCTGCTCAGAGCTGCTAATATCATCCCCGAAACACACTGTTTCCCTGGATGTTTTCTGGTTTTGCTTCCCCAAGTGTTCTGTGCATTAGTACTGACCTGAGCTTTAAATCATCCATGCTGAGCCATGAGCTCTTCAGACATTGGCCTGTCTGAAATGTTAGGGTACAGAAACTACCCAGATGTTTATTATTAAGCACAAGAGTAGCTTCGCAGACTTAAAACTACTTGCAACCTAAGTTAGATGCTTATTAAAATGTCCACAAGACCTGAGCCTAATTTTTTTTTCTCTTTTTCATTGAAGTAGAAAAGGGAAGGGATGAAATGTCCAGTTGTACGGGTGAAATGTCCAGTTGTGGAGATTGAATGTCCAGCTATAGGGCTGAATGTCCAGCTGTGGGGACTGAATGTCCAGCTGTGGGGCTGAAAGTCCAGCTGTAGGGCTGAATGTCCAGCTGTGGGGACTGAATGTCCAGCTGTAGGGCTGAATGTTCAGCTTTGGGCTGAATGTCCAGCTTTGGGGACTGTAGTCCAGCTGTGGGGCTGAAAGTCCAGCTGTAGGGACTGAATGTCTAGCTGTGGGTGTGAAATTTCCAGCTGTAGGGGCTGAATGTTCAGCTGTAGGGACTGAATGTCCAGCTGTAGGGACTGAATGTCCAGCTTTGGGGACTGTAGTCCAGCTGTGGGGCTGAAAGTCCAGCTGTAGGGACTGAATGTCTAGCTGTGGGACTGAATGTCCAGCTGTGGGACTGAATGTCCAGCTGTAGGGGCTGAATGTCCAGCTGTGGGGACCGAATGTCCAGCAGGGCTCCGTGCAGCTCCCCCGGGCAGTGGATCCAGAAGCAGAGTGCCCAGGGCTCCCTTTCCGAGGAGCCAGCTTTGGGCTGGCAGCTTTGGGGCAGTGGCCCAATGACCCCCAAGCTTTCAGGCCCTCCTTGCTGTGGTTGACAAAGCAGGCTGTGCCCAACCGTGGTGGGTGCTGGCCAGGCCAGGGCGCTGACAGAGCCCGGCGTGTGCAGTAGCTCAGCCACACGCACGGTAGCTCCGGCGCTTCCTGGATGGGATGCACATGTTGGGAATGCCTGTGCCCAGCATGTGCAAAACCAGTCCCACAGGAGGGGGAGATGCTTAAATAAGGATCACACACACTGCTGTTGTTTTTAACAGCGTTGCTGCAAACACAGGGGAGGAGAAGGAATCCCCCAAAAGAGAAGGAATCTCCTGATATTTGTGGGGTTTTTTGCCTTGTTTCTATTTTTTGCCACTCTCAGGATTAGCAATCAGTAATGGCAAACCCCAAACACCCAACACTTCCCACACACACGAGTCATATTCACAGTCACCAAGACAGAGATGACAGACATTCAGAGCATCAAAGAAGCAGCAGTTCCAGATAAAATTTAAATTTCAACAGGGTCCCTTCTGATTTTGGAAAGCAACTTGCTGGCCCTTCCAGCTCTAGCTTACACACATTTGTTGTACCAGACTCAACACCTGCACCACTTTATCAAACATTTCATGGTCAGTTCAGACTCACCAGGAAGGTGAAGCCACGTTTTGTGTAACAGAGAGAGTTGGGGTTACTTCAGTTCTCACCAAGGTGGATGGAGGAGGTGCCAGACCTGCAGGTGCAGCCCCTGAGAGCAGCATTAGCACTGTCCCTGCTGGGAACTGCTGTGGAGAGAAGGTGCAGCCTCTGCAGGACAGCACCACAGGCTCACAGGGTAGGAGAGCTCAGGGAGATGAAGGGATCTGAGGTGTGGAAAAGGGTGAGAATTCCTGAATGAGGGGAATCCACTCAGCTGAGCAAGGATCAGCTAGTTCAGACAGACACAGTGCATGCAGGGTAAAATTAACACAAATAATTTTCTAGTTGTATTTTCCTTCTACATGCTCATACTCCAGTTATAGTTTGAATTAAATGTAATGTACAGAATACTTCTGATGCTTAAAAAGGGAAGTGTTGAACCCAAACACTTTAGGGGTAAAGTGAGATGACATTTCTGGCCCCTGTCCATCCTACTCCCCATCTCTGTGTCACTCTAAAACTGCTTCCATAATTTATTTCATTTTTTCCTGCAACAGTTACAGCAAAGAGGATTTCCCTGCACTAATGCCAGGGCTCTGCCATGGGTGACAGCTCAGGAACTCTTCCTTTAAGGAGTGCTTTAGGATACATAAGCCTCACAGGTATAGTATTTTGATGCTGCTGTCTCTGGGAAATAAAAACACGCTGCAAAAACTGATCCATGATATGTACAAGAAAACACCACTTGCTCCGAGCCTAATTTATTTGTTGACAGAGAAGATCTACTGTGCTTAATGCAAAGTTCAATAGAAACCCATGTAATACACATATCTGGAATCATAACTGCAATAAAACAAGCTCCGCATTTATCTGGCTGTTAAATGCAGTTCAAAATGTATCGGGAAAAAGGAATCAAATTTGGTTATGGCATAAAATACACTTCTTGCCTTCCCAGAGCCAGCCAGCCAAGCTCCATCCATCACAGCAAAGCAGCTCCCTTAACCCCTGCCAGGGCCAGCTCTCCCCACCTGGCCACAACCCCAGCAAAGCCGGAGCAGCACTGCAGAGACCACGGCACTCCACATGGCTTGCTTTGCCCTTGCTTTTGGTGGTGGTTTTTAAATAAAGCCCTCAGATGACGGGCTTATTATTAGGGATTCACTATCGGGGATCTTTGCAGGGGCTCCTTGGAGCTGATCCACGGAGACCCAGGCACTCCCTGCACAACTGCTTCTTGGGGAGTCCTTTCACATGGTGACAGTAATAATTCACACTGAATATTTATGACAAAAAGAAAAATAACAGCATTTATCAGCTGCTATTATAGTCAAGTTCTCCTCAAGAAGGATCTACATGAAACACTGAACACTTGGGAGTTATTATATCTTCCCTAACTACATATTCATAAGAGCAAGAGGATTTCCTTGGTGAGACACCCAACGCGTTTCTTTTTGCCTTCAGTTTCCTACGCTGGCCACTGAAAACACAACCCACTAAAAATGAAATAACCTCCCCATTTCAACGTGGCCAAAAGCTCTGTGCAAGGCTGCAACCTAATGGAGACTTCTGAGCTGAGCTTTTTCCCAAACATGTTATTCCTGGGAGTCTGCACCACATTTCAACTGCAGATCTCCTGCAATCATTACTGAGAGCTACGGGAATAAAATAATAAAGCAAAAAAAAGGGGGGGACGACCTTCGTTTATCAAAGTCAATGGAAATACAAGGTTATTAATTATGCCAAATGAAGAAATATGGGCATTTGGTTGCTTCTGTGGCCAGAGCAATGCTAAGGTGGTGCTGGCAGCAGCTCTGCCCTGTGTGCATCCCTCTCGGCCGCCGGATCACATCAAAGCAGCGGGAGTGAGGAAAGCACGGCCAGAGCCGGGGCCAAGGTCAGCGGGCCGGCCCCAAGCACCACACTGTTATCAGTTACAATCACTGATAAGGACATGACCCTGGTTTGAGGCACATAGATGGGGAGGAGGGGATATTCCCGTGCCTGTCTCCCCCTCCGGTGCCGAGAGGGGGAATAAGAGCTGCCCAGCACACTCCAATTCTCAGCTGGGCAGTGAGTGGAAAACACCACGCAGAGCCCGGCACTGAAGATCCACTGAGATCCCCCAGTGCAGCTCCCCTGGTTGGGTTAACTGAGCCCAACACAGGGCAGAGCACAATTAAAGCACAGGGGAAATTGTATTTCTCTTGTGAAGTTGCATCAAAGCAAAGCCCAAAATGTCTTTATTATAGCGAGACCTACAGCAGAAGCACATGTAACCCAAAATAAGTGGTGTTATACAGTAGTAAGGCACCTAGTAAAATAAAAGTATATTTTCAATAAAGATTAGCCCTGCATTTTATTTCTTAAAATTCTTTGATCAAGTAATTTTGAAGTACATAAAACCAGCCAGACCTCCCTAACTGAGCATTCCTCAAGAGATTGTTCTGCTGCACACAAAATGCTCCAGTTGTATCTGACTGTACTTCAGGTGACATTCCTCCTGCTCATTTCAAACACCTCGCAGGTTTTGCTCACACTTGTTGCAGAGACATTAATTTAGAGAAAAGGAAAGCTCCAGATACAGACAATCCTATTTCTCAACCAGAATGAAATACATTTTTAAAGTATTTCAGTATTTTAAGTTTTTTTCTCAAAAGTGCTGAGAAAATACTACAAGATAGGTGGGCTGTAACTTAAATCCCTAATGATTTAAAATGCCAAATCTAATTCATTCCCGTTGCATTCAGAACGAACAAGGAATTAAAATGTTAACGCTGTGAATCATCCTGGCTCTTGCAAGCCCGAGTTAAACACTAACTAGTTTACTCTGCGTGCCCAAAATATTTACTAGCTCTGACTCAGATTTAAACAGTGTAAAATATGATCATTCTGGAGTGCAGAACAGTTCTTACACATACAAAAGAGGTAATGAGGTGAAACTGGAAGGTACAGAGCTCTATCTTTCCAATCTACCTACAGGTTTGGATTTTACAGCATTTTTTCCCCCTAAGGGGACCAAAAGAGCCGTATGTGGTGCTATGGAATTAAAGAGCTGCGAGTATTTCATGTACCTTTGGAATTTAGTATGAAGTTGAGCGTAGAAAATACAGTCAAGGAGACTGTTTAAAAGCCTGTGGAATGGTTCAGGGAGAACAGTAGGATGCAGCCTTTAATCCTTTAACAAACTTCACTGTCTGTGCCAAGAGGCAGAGAGAAAAATACATTTTACGTTTTATAAATAGTCGTGAACATAAGCTGAAGCATTTTGCCACTTCTGGGAAATCAATAAGCAAAAAACAAGCCACTCATTTGCAAATAATTTATGTGGCTTTTTTTGCTAATGCAGGACAATCTCCCTGTGAGAACGAGGGCAATAACTTTATTATGCTCATAAATGCAATGCAAAGCAAGCAGAGACTGATGCCCCTGCTGTAGATGCTGAACAAAAGCACAACTTCGATCAGATACATCAAAGACTGTGGAGCTGCACAACTTGTTTTAGTGAGGCCAAATTACAGCGCAGATGGAACCAAAAAAGCCACAATTATTTAAAATACATTAGATAAGCTGCTGTTTGTCATGGCTCAAAAGTGCAAGGAACACAGGAATGGTGTTTCTATGGAGGAAACACCTCTCGAGCTGCCCTGCACTCCTGCAGGGAAGCAGAGCTGCCATCCCAGGCTCCTGGGTTTTCCTGGGAAAGGAGTGCAGGATTAGGCCAATTATCCCCTAGCCCTGATCCCGAATCCACACAAATCAATGGCCCAGCACAGATTTTGGGGCGGGGGGGACGGGTCAGCCCCCACGGTTCAATCATCACTAGACACACAAAGCTCCTTAGGCAGGTCTGAAGATCAGAATGTAGGGCAGGGAAAAGAAAGACCATCCTCCTATCCAGCTGTGTGGGACACGAGCTGCATAATTAACATGCACTCCCCTAAGACAGCATTCCCTCCTGGCCCGGGAAATCCTCCTCGGGGAAGAGGCAGAGGAGTTTTGGAGGGGGTTTGTGGGAGTGGTGCCCTCTGAGCACCCCTTGTGAGCCAGCCCCGTGTGACACGGCACCAGCAGAGACTTCTGAGTGGTGCCTGGGGCTCAGGATTTAAAAAAAAAAGCAGTTTCTGTTCCTCAAAAATGCCCAAACTTCACCAGAACCTGGCTCTGAAGGGGAGCCAGGCAGCAGCTCTCAGGTATTCTGCTGCTCAGTTACCCCCCAGGAACCCAGCTCACAAGTCCATAATTCCACCCAATCTGCCCTGTATCACTCTAGTGGGTTATTTTTTTTTAAAGCTTCGCTATTATTTTATAAAAAGAAGGATAAAGCAAAATAGCAACTCATGTAAAACTTGCATTTGCCATAGGCTGTTAATGCATTGTGTTACAGCTCTGCTTGCAAATGTCTAATAAATTACAAGGGCTGCATAAAACCCTTATAGGAAACATCAGCCCGGGAGTCAGCCCAGTCTCGAACACCACAAAAACAACCGATACAAAACATAATCAAAGCACAGACTGCTTGAAAGTATTTCAGAAAGTCGTCCGGCTTCGTTACGGATTTGATGGTCTTATTTCAAAGGACAAAATGTTAAACTTCTGCAAGGCTAAAGAGAGGGGGGAAAAAAGAGTTTCCATTTGTGCAAGACAAAAGCACAAAACATCCATGATTAAATAAAACTTCCTGTGATTGAATGTGACTACCATTTTACAATATTAATGCTAATGGATTATCATCCTCTTGTTTGCATGTTTAACTTCGGTTCCCATAAAAGTTGCTTGTACACAGGATCAGAGGGAAATGGCATTTCAGAGACTGAAAACAAAACACACACACGCTAAAAAGCAAAGGCAAGTTTAAGAGCTACAAAATCAGCAACATACAGACAATAATCAGTTTCCAATGTCAGACCAGGAAGTCGGGCAGCAACAGAAAAAGACGCCTTCGAAAAAGAAGAGACTTTTAGGAAACAGCAAAATTAAAACGGGAGTAGATATGTAAAATAGATGAATGAAGACAACGTCTTCCTGCACCGAGGGAGTTGTTTAAGGAGAAACAGTGTCCGTTTGTGGGCAGCGATAATACTTTCCATTCAATAGAGTTTGCAGCTTGCTGATTCATATGATTGCAGGCTGGCGCCCCGCTGGCGAGCCCCCTCCGCTGAAATTAAATCCACTCTCCTCAGTTATAAATTATAATGCTCTATAAACAACACTCCCACTGGGAACGGCGAGAGAGAGAGAGCTCTCTGCATAGTCCACTCACTGTTTAATGCTCTGCTCTTCTGCCACAAACAAGGACTGTATGTCTGCCACAGACAGCACTCTGGCTGTAATTTATATACTGTTTGATGTTGAGAGCAGGGAAAGGAAAGTAGGATTGTAATGCGAGTCAGAGAGGAAAAGAAGTTGGAAGTGGGTGAGCGTGCAAGAAAGGGGAAGGAGGGGATGCATTTTACACACATATTTCATAGATACATCACTGTGTGTATCTTTGCTGCCCCTTAGGAATTGTCCAACCCCCCCCCAAAAAAAAATCTGGAATAGCACTTAGAATAAGTGAGACGTACACGGCGCGGAGCGCGACGCCAGGATCATTCCATATCAATCAGGAGCCATCTCCACGACTGAGACTTGAAGTCTGTTATCACAGAGAATATGAAAACATTACAATGATAAGGATTTAACTAAAAGTGACAGCAGCCCTGCAATTGCCAGCCCAGGCTGCCGTGCTCCTCCTGGAGCGCCGTGCCCACTGCGCCTGCATCCTGCAGCCCAGGAGGCACGTGGTGCTGCCGGAGCCAGACCCACACCAAGACTCCCAACTGGTTATTCCCACCTTCCTCAGCTGGGCTGGGCACGGGGAGACCGTTCTGGCTGCTCTCCATGATGGTTATTAGTTATTTTTAAATGAACATGCGACAGACACCCAGCTGCTCCAAACACACACACACAAATCTGACTTTTTTTTAAGCCAAATGGATTAAAAAATGCCAGTGAAACCGTTTCTGCTGTGGGAAAGATGCAGACTCCAAGTAAAAAGTATATTATTATCTCTAAGAACAGCCTGTGTTACACAGCTGAGAGGCTACTGGGAAATACCCCACGGGCCAGCGAGAGCTTTGTCGGGAGCATAAACCAGCACAAATTTCAGAGCAGAACCCCTTAATTATTGTCATGGAAATTGCAAACTAAACCGTGAGAGAATGACAGAGTGTCCAAGGAAGTGGACATCAGGATGGAGATGTCCATCACTCAGGATCCTGGGGAAGGACTTCAAGTCACTGATCCACTGCCCGACCGAAAAACCAAACTGCCTCAGAACTGGCACAGCCCAGTCACACACAGGTCTCCAGAGGATTTTTAAGATTTACAGAGGACAAAATAGCTTTTTTTTTGGCTAATAATAAGCTGTAATTTTCCCCCAAACCCACCACTACACCTTTTCTTGTTAGTTTTTTTTTATTTTTGGAACTGAGTAGCTTTTAAGTTTGGGGGAAGGAGGGAGGGCAAAGCCTCCCTCTACTGTGAGGTTGAACCCGTGTATGTCAGATCTGGCCCGGAGCAAATTTTCACAGCTGAATTATAAACCCTGTAAACAAGGGTTTATGATGGAAATGCTGACACAACCTTAATTACAAACAGCGTGAAGTGGGGGAGGCTCTGTAACACACACTCCTTTTCCCTGCCATCCGGGGTAAAACCAGCCCTGCTTCTGGTTCTAACCCTCCCTCCTCAAGCAGGGCCATTCCTATCAAATCGAGTTGCTCAACACTGTCTTTTAGAAAAGCAAAAAAAACCCCCTTGATTTTGTAATAAAAGTATAATGTATAGCTTAAAAATAAATTAAATAAAGGAAACATTAAAAGATAAATGGAGCAGGATGCTCTATGGCTGAGGTAATTTGAGTGGAAAGGGAAGGAGGGAGTTTACATTAATAAATGATTAAAGGCCTTAACGAGGGCCTATCTGGTTGAAGAGAGGAACATACTTCTCCACCTCTCCTCCTTGAGCCCAGCTTTTTTACATTTGTTCTCAATGCTGATCAATATGGTTTTCATTTAGTGATTTCCATAATGCCATATGTGATCTGCTCGCCTGCCATAATGAAGGCAGAGAGGGGGCTGAAGTCATTTGAACATTCTCGCTCGCATGTCTGTCGCCAATTTAGAAAATAAATATCTATTGAGAGTTAGAGTTTCCTCCTGTCTGGGAGCAACACGGCAGCATTTGCATATGCAGATTGCAAAGCCTGTTCTTCTCTCTTTCCCCCCTCCCTTTCTATTTTTTTAAATAAATAAAAATGGTGTTGAAGAGTATCTCCGCCCTCCCCTGTTGTGTTGCAGTGAGTTTGTGTTCTTATAATGAAGAAGAAATATTATGAAAGTTTAAAACTGAATGAGGGGAGGGTTCTCTGTGCCCTAGCTGAGATCTGCTTGGCATGCCACAAAAAAGCAAAGGCTTTCTGTCTGCTGAGTCACGTTGACCTGCTGGATACCATCAGAGACCACCTTAGCTTGAAAAATAAGGAAGGATGGTCTATATTAAGCAACATACAGTTTCAACATGCCATTGTCTTCACAAGCAGAGTCTAAATCAATACTGCAGAGGTAGCACCCCTGTAAACTGAGCTCTTCTCCCCCTCTCTCAGAAGTGTGAGTTATGCTTTATGGTGTTATACAAATGCTGTAGCTGCTTAATAAAAATGCACGACTGGCAGGTACCTCCTGGAGGGCTGGAACTGGGGTTCCTGCCACCTGTGAAACATCCCTGGCACAGGAACAGTGGAAGAGCCCTAACTGCATAGTAAAAATGTAAATGGCTTGTGACAGACAAGGCACTACAGCAGATTAAAGGTGTTCGGCAGCCACTTCAGCTCCTTCTACAGTCAGATCTCATAGGAAAAGATGAAACCAGAGGTTTCTCAATCTTCACCCTTTGGCTACAATCACTTCCCACAGATGCCTGACTCTGTGGCTCGGTGGTTCTGTTTATGAAAGTAAGCCAGGGGTTAAACGATGTACTTGAGAGTGTCATTCTTCGGGTAGTTCCACCAGGACCCAGATTCACAGCTCCCTGCCAGGACCCAGATTCACAGCTCCCCACCAGAGCTGTGATCTCCTGAGTCCCAGACATTCCCAGCCATCAGCACACATTTCCCATGCTGAGCAGCAGCACCCCGGGATGCTCCAGCTGCAGCACAGAGTTCTCTGCTGCAAAGGGACCGTTCCTCCCACAAGAGGTTTTGCTTCTAATACACAATATGTAAACAGCACAACAACACGTGAAGAATTGCAGCTTGCTTTACATTTAGGATCAAGGCTGCTGCTTTGGCTTTACAGCTGAGCAAGTAAATGGTGCAGCAGTACAAAGGTTTCAAAGTTTTTTGCCCATCGCTCAGTTGAACATCGAGCCATGAAAGTATTATTTGAGTTGCTGTTAATAAAACTTGCAGTTCATTAAGGGTATCTGACAGAGAGAAATCCATGTAAATAGGGATTTGTGACTGGTGAGCAAGCTTTCCATCATAAACAAACTTGCTTTGAGGTTCAAAGAGTTTAGTTAACAATTTAAATATTTTTTTTCCTCATTGTTTTCAGGCATTGCCAACTCTCTGCCTATGAGAAAACAGCTTGAAAAAACTGCTCTTTGTACACACTTTCCAAGTTCCACAAATTGCTATAGATAAAAAAATACAGCCATGGAAAAAAACGCGCTGAATTCTGAGAAGGATGTCAAAAATTAAAATACCCTGACGATATTGTTAAAATTATAAAGGTTCTCCCTCTCTGGAAGTGCAAAATAACATTAAAAGGATTTCTTCTCCTTCTCTTTATATCACACTTCTGCATCTCTGTTTAGCCAGTGTAACTAATGGTAAGGGATTTCAGCTTCCCAATTATGATATTGCATTGACCTAATTGGGTTTCTGCAGGGCTTCAGGGAATTCTGTGCTTAAAGACTTTGTTCCCACTAAATTAAGAAAGATGCAGAAGTCCGGCAGCTTCACAAGGGGACAAATGAACCTGGCGATGCAGGGCTGGAGAAATAAATCCCGGAATAAAGTGCAACACAACCCCCCCGTGCCTTGAAGTGTAAACTCCTTGCTGGGATTAATAAAGGCGAAGCTCCAGAAGGGCCGGGGAGGCTCCGAGGGCTGCGTGTCCCGAGGAAGGAGCCGCCAATCCACGGGCTCCCATTGACCTCCCGGCCAATTACAGCCTCATTGGCAAAGCAAACAAGGAATTATTGGCTCTTTAGTCGGGCTTTTCTTCTCCCGCTCTCTCCCCTGCTTCTCAGGCGGGTTTTTTCTCCCCTTTTTCCTGTTAGGCAAAAAAAAAACAACAACAAAAAAAGCAACCCCAAACGCCAACCGAGCCCGTCTGCAAACACCTGATATTCATCTGAGAGGCTGCAGTTGTACAGTCTTGTTAAATTGTTACCACCTTTTCCACAAGCAGTTTTGGCAATTAACCTCGTGGTCATACACTTCAAAGGGAACAACTGTTGAGTTTAACCTCCTTGAGCTACCACGGATTCCTTTATGATTTTCCTTCAAACACTTTCATCCCCAACAAAAAATGCAGACTGATAAGATTGGTGTTTATTTTTCCATTTTGTCAGTTTATTAAGATGACAAATACCTCGACCGGTTTGTGCTCCCCCAAGTCTGGGCAGGAGGAAGCTCTCCTATTAATTCACAATTCCAAGGCAGAGCTGGAATCCATGGATTTGATACATCTGACCCCTCCTTGCCCCTGTTTGCAAATCTCTCATATATTTCTCACAATGCCTAAAAGCTCCCAAAACAGAACATACAAGTAGAGTTAATGCTAAGGACATGAGATGCCATTAGAAATGTATATCTATATTTATTTTTTAAAACCCCACCGTCACTGAGAGACAGGACTCCTTTACACATAAAAAAAAAGCCAAAACAAATTCCTGCACCTTCAAGTAGAATACCAGTTAGTGGGATCAGGATCTGTGCTAGCACAAACCAAGTTCACTTTTCCTTCTGTCTAAACTTTTGACTACAACATATATTAATTTACCAGACCATACAGTTGCTCCTTAAACAACTGGATAGTTAATGATAGGAAAGTACCAAAGCAAATACTACAGGAGTGCGATCAGATTACTTGGAATGTTGTTCCCCTCCACATTTACATTCTGGTATTATAGCACATCTTTTTCTCCAAAGTAATCACAAAAATGTAAAATAGGTTATTCTTAGGAGAAGCTTCCAACAGAGAGCCAAAAAAATCCCCCCAAAAAGGTGTTTGAATGACTTTTTGGTACGGAGTGAGCACAGCCAGCCGTGAGGGAGCATCTCTTTTCTCAAACTGCTCTGGGTGGGAAAAGGGACAAAATCCTTGTCTAGGAAAAGAGTGGAACAAAAGTTTCATATCTGTATCTTGCAGTGCAAGAAGGAGAAGCATTTGGGCAAGCATATGGCATGTGTTTCAGCTTGTGAGGGAGGAAAAAAAATAATCACGATGTTCCGTGCAGTTCAGACCAAATAGAAAACTTATTCTGACTATTCTCATTTGTCAGAGGCTTTTCAAAACTAAGCAGATCCCTCCATAGCTCTAATGTCAAAGGAGGAAGGAACCAGTGGGTATTGAGTTTACATTTTAGGTTCTCTTTTAACTGTTCCCACTTTTAATTTTAATATGCTTGTCAACAAAATGAGAAACTGCTTCACTCAAGGAAAAAAAAAAGAAAAAAGAAAGAGAAAGAAAGAAAGAAGAAATTAGCACATGAAATGATACATGGGTCTGGTGCTATGTTGCACAGTTCAGTGAACCCCTGCACAGATCAGCAAGATGGCTGGAAATGTCTCTTTCCGTCTGTTTTCCATCTCGGAAGGCTGTGTACTCAGCAGAGTGTGAAGAGTGCCTCTCTCCCCTCCGACCGCTCCTGCTCCCCCCCAAAAGCCCCTGCAGCAGAGAGCAGGAACTGGAGCAAATGCTTTTGTGAATTAAGAGATCTTGTGAGCGTAAATTTGGTCAGGCTGCTCCTTTCTGCAGGCCAGCCCCGGCTGCTGCCCCAGGATGTGAACTGTCAGTTCGCATAGCTGGTGATGAGTTGCAGAACCATCAGTAAAGGTGAAGACGGCAGAAGCAAGAAAGATTCAAGACTGGTGGAAATCATTTCACAAGGAAAATTTCAGCCATCAGTGGGAGGAAGCTTTGAAAAATGCTGCCATTTCCGAGTCAGAACGAAGGAAAAATTAAATTACTGCCGGTGAGGCGAGCCAAAGTCGCATCTTACCCTAGGGAGAGGTTTGATAATGGTAAACATTTGACAGCTGGCCTGAAGTTGTTATCTTGTTCTAACAGTTGTTATAGTCTGAGTGAACATTTCTGATAAGAGAACAGAAAGAAAAACACTAACCCATTTTTAATTTCTTGCTTTCTGTGTTTTAAGCTGCAGTGCCCAGAGCCAAACAGGTTTAAGGCCGTTTGCCACCATCACTGTGATTAAAGCTCTGGTTTTTACACCAGGCTCTGGACCACGGCTGGGCAGGAATGGCACCGGGTGGGCACAGCAACACCTCAGCAGTAATTTAAAATAACCCTTCCAAGAGCCCTTAAATATCCTTCTCAGTTACAAGAATCAACCCTAAATTAGAGTGAAATGGAAAAAAAATTAATCAGTTTAAGTATTTAACTTCCAGATCTACCACAAAATCTTGCTTCGGGATTGCTTTACTTCTAGCTGTTGATGTACAACCACAGGACTTTAATTCCTTTATTATTCTTTATTAAAGAATAATTATTGAGACACGTTAGAAAGGCAGCAACCTCGGTTCCACCTGAGAGGAGCAATAATGAATGAACCCCCGTTCTGTTTAAGCAGAAAAAGGTATGCTATCTTCACAGGAAATTTAATTATACATAGGATTTTTTGTGCTCAGTTGTCACTGACAAAGCCTGTATTGAGGAGGGAAACACGGCTCTGCTCCGTCCTGCCACCAGCAGCTCCTCCTTTAGGAAAACACAGCCTGGATATGGAAAGTCCATTACATGTATGTCAAAATCCAACTACCATTCTGGCAGAGCAGCACGGCTTGCTTCGGGTTATTCTTTTTAGTTTTTTGAATCACAAATGCATTTCTAAGCTCTCTGACGCAGCTTAACCTCACACAACACGGGCACGGAACGTTTACCCCCCATCAGAAATAATTCAGATGAATTTGTACCCTGACTATTAAACTGTTTAACAACTCCCTGACACGACTGTGGGTAAATCTTCCTCCCAGGGAGCAGCTCAGCCCTGCCTGCCCAAGGTGCCTCCTCGCTGCAGGGACAGGCACTCCCATGTGGCACAGGGAAAGCTGCCGGATCCCTTTTCCCTGATGGTCATGATCTCAACCCCAGGCACACGATAACGCTCCAATTAGGCGGGCAGCACGTAAAGCTTGTTCCTCAGATACATAAATTAACTCCCAAACTCCTTCTGTATCTCCTGCATTAACAGGTAGAAAGTGTTTCATTACTTTCGCGAATGACTCTGCCCTGTCTTAAAGCAGGAGGGTATAAATTGATATTAAAGTATGGTATTTTGAGAATGTTTCAAAGTAAGGTCAAACTCGTATTAAAAACCTACTAGTGTAGGCTAAAATAACAGTCTGGCTGAGCAGCCTTCGGTGCATCTGGGTTCAATTACCCACTACATCCTTGCTATGTTTTCTACCAGCAAGAACAACGCAAGCAAGGCTCGGAGTTCACGAATAATGTCAAAGTTAGGTTACTCAGAAGAGGAACGAGATAAATCATCCAAATATCACAGTCGTATTGGCAGACAATTTTTCCCCCCTTCATCACTGAAAGCAGCACAATATTGCATAACAACAAATAGAGGACAAAAGTCCTCACCTCGGGAGGGAGAGTGAACCCAGCTGGAATGCTGCTCTCTTACACACACTCGAGCAGGGAATGAAAAGCACACGCTGAAACGATGGCTCGAAAAAGAGAGGCAAAGCCCAACCTAATGCACAAAGCAAACAAACACGATTTACCACACTGTCACCCTGACTGAGCTGCTTTTTTTGGTGTTTGACCCTGGAACAATGAGCCTGGATTAACATTCATTATTTGCATTCAACGAGCTGTCGTGTGGAGCAGGAACTGCTCCAGCACCAGCCTGAGAAACAAGAGAGGCTGAGACACTTGTGGAAGTGTTGGCTCCCTCCCTTTCCAATTCACTCGATGGAGCCCAAACCTTTGGCCAAATACAAGTGTCCTGTGTCTTGCTTTTGTGTTGCCCAGCTGGTTAATGAGGATTTAAGAGCTGGGAGGAGAGCAGATACACTGGGGGCTCCACTCAGCAGCACCCTGGGTAAGAGGATGCCAGACTGGGAGCAACCATCCTAAGGATCCCATCGAATTTGGCTGCCACATCCAACACAAATGGCCTAAGACAGACTCCAAAGTCACCAGCCCTCCCAGGGGACAGCTGCCACATCCCTGCTCCACACCTCAACCTTCCTGACTAGTCCCAAACTGGGAGGCTGTACTCAGATCCTGGATAAAATCACAACAGTGTCTCTGTCTGCAAAGACAGACGCCCCTCCAGGGAACGTGAAGATTGTCATTCGCTTCCATCAAGGCCCATAAAAAAGCAATTGTCAGTAAAGTTGCTCAAAATTATGTATGTTCTGGGATCACTGCACGAAGTATTTTTAAAGCACCATGTTTAATTCTGAGCAGCTCTGTATGATACTTGGTAAAAGGCAGCAATAAGTCAGTACCAGCAAAACCCTGCTTGTGGTGTATGAGGAGTTCATCCATTCTGGAATTCTCTCTGCATCAAAGTAATAACACAGTTGCAAAATGATCAATCGGGTTAAATTTAGAGGAAAATGTGTTGTTTACCCAGCCAGTGTTTTACAGAACCCTTCCAAAGTAGAACGTAACAAGATTTTACATCATGCAATATCCCATACCCCATCATATATATACATTTATTATAAATTCATATGACTGTAATGTACCTAATTATATAAGGTCATTTCTTATAGAAAAGCACAAGTATAAAAGTTTGATGCGAGAACAGTCTGGCTGTTTATTAATTTACTCCTGCAGATGAGAAACCCTGCACTGCTACAGGGCTGTATGAACACACTCCTCATCCCAGAAGAGCAACCTGCCCAGCTTACAGAAGGTGACCCAGCCACCAGAAGGCTGGGCTGGGGGAACTGCAGGGCTCAGGCCTGTCCCACACCCATAGAGGAGCCACAGCTCCCGCCCCAGAACCCCCTGTTTCCCTGGAGACTCAGGGCTGTAAATACACACAACAATTAGGCATCTTTTGAAGCGACCCTTCCAAGCCATTTGCCATCTCAGGAATGGCTTCACTTCCGGAGCACAGACTGCTCTTGGCTGAAGAAGAGTATGAATGCAGCCCTCAGATGGGCCAAGCTCAGAGCCACAGGGAGGGAGAACTGTAAGGGAAAAGCCATCCTTGGACAGGTCATCACCAGTGCCTGGGAATGGTACATTTTGTCAATGGATCTGCTTTGCTGACTATTCTCCCCCAAAGCTTAATGTCACCAAAAATCCCAAATATACTATAAAATATGAGGGAGAGATTAAGAACTTACTCCTCACAA
>JAWWEW010000048.1:2286538-2370628 GCA_035583185.1 Anabacerthia variegaticeps | reverse complement strand
TGACCCAGAGCACCTTTAAGCACAGGGCTCTGCACCCTCCCCAGGATCTGCTCCCATGGGGATGGATTTGCAGGCACAAACCAACTGCAAGATAATTTTTTTTTTTTTGCCAGCCAGATAGCCAGATTCCCAAAGTTTCAGTCACATGTTTCATCGGAGAGAAAGGAAAAGGCAAGAGCCAAACTTTGAAATAAGATCATGAAATAGTGAAGCACTGCTTGCAGTTCAGCTTACTGGGCATCAAAGTTTAAACTTTGCTTTCAACCTCGGTTTTCCAAACATGCTGTCACTCACCATAATATGGGTTAAAAATAAGAGAAAGCAAAGATGAAATGTAAATGATTTAAATGCATGCATATGTTCTTTTGTAAAATGCATAATGCAGCTGCAAGGTTTTTCCTCATATTTTGGACACAAATCAAGGGGGAAATGGTTCACTTATGATACAGTGAATTTTTTATCGAACGTCAGTGGTAAAATGTAGTTCCCTGTAAGTGTTTCACTGTATACTGTGTGCTGTTTTGGTTTTGTGTGGTTTTTTAGAGCTTAAATAGGAACACCAAAAGCACGAGGCTAACGCCAGAGTGTTTCTTTTCTTATCCAAATTCTTTCATGGCAACTTTCTGATTCTTAAAAACAAAACCCCAACAACAACACAAAAAACTTTGCAGATGTTCTATGGCCATAAACTACATCTGACATTCAATCACAACTAAGTTTTGAGGACCTCATGTTGACCTTGAAAATATATTTCAAGTGATGGACTGACAGTAGAGCACAAAGTGGTTTGCTCAGCTTTCCTGCTGTAAATAAGAGAGGTGAAGAGGATGGGAATTCAGTGAATGGGAACTGCAAGGAGCTGGCAAGATTCTTACTCCAATAGTGGCTTCTCCTGCTTTTTCGTATCAAGGCAAAATTAGGACCTGCACTGTTTTTCTGCAGAAGTCCTTTCCTGGAGGGTTATACTCAGGACTATTCGTAGTGTCCTAAAAGAGGCTACAAATCCCAGTTCCTGCACTACATTTCCCCCACCACCAGCACCGTAGCAGAGGAAGGAGAGGAAACGCAACAAAACAAGGGCACGACAGAGTTACCCACACCGACCCTCCCACCCAAGCAGGGATCCCGAGCGAGCTGCAGCCCCTGTGCCAAAGGCTCGCGAATGGCCCGAGCTCTCCAGCAGTGCAGGTGGGTTGCACAGAGGCAGGGCCAGCTGTGCCTGGGACAAGCGGCCGCTCCTGCGAGCAGATGTGAGCTCCAGGGAGAGCAGCTGTGCCGGAGCCCCCGTGGGCTCCTCCACACCCGGCACACGAGGCACAAATGGTTGCCCGCTGTTGCTGCAGGGAAAGAGCAGGGAAGAAAGACTTGGCAAGCCAGGGATTTCGGAAGAGGAGGGCCTGCACCCCACTTGACCTGGGGACGTGGGATTTTTGATAGGACTATTACAATCACAAAGCTTATAAAATATATTTGGAAAGGCTTTTGTGTTGGTTTTGGGATAGGATACGAAGGCCCCAGGAATCCACTCTGAGGCCTTAAATCTGTGGCCAAACTCCAGCAAAAACCATATGTTAGTCATATCACCACCTTTTTCTTTTCCCTGCTCCTGCTCCATTTACGGGCCCGTGCCCTGCCTGGCAGCCTCGGGGGCTCCCAGGGAACCTTTCCCTGGAGCAATCCCTTGCTAATGGTGGTGACCCCAAGCCTCTTTTCCATCATTTACTGACTATGACCTGTCTGCTTCCACCTTCACAATGGCAGCAGCACCAGAAGGTTTGTGCACATGGAATAATTGGCTTTACGTCCTCCACATTCAGACGCTTCACGTTGCATCTGGAAAGAGGTGAGCCCGGGTGGGATGTCCCCAGAGTGGTCAGAGGAAGAGCCCCACAGCTGGAGGCACTGCCAGGACCTGCTTGCACATGAGAGCAGGCTGAGGAGGAGGATGGTGACAAACAGGGGCTCCTTTCACCCCACGTTCCCCTTCCCAGCTCATCCCACATTCCGGCTGCTCTCCACAGCAAACACTTGCTGGCACCAGCTTTGGCATTTTGGAGCTCTCCACCCCGAGCTGGAGTTGCAACCAGCACCCAATTTAGCTTGGGTTGTAATAAAAAGTGAAAGTTAAAAGCAATGCAAGCAGCAGATAAAGCACTATTAAAAACTGGCTGGGACGATGCCAGGGATGGAGTCCAAGGCAGGGGAGGAGCCACAAGTGCAAGCCAATGGGTATTCCACAGATTGGATAATTAAGGAAAACAAAATATTCTCCATCTGTTTCTGTACCCCTTACGTCACTGAGGCAATAAAACATATACACAAGTAAGTACCAACAGGCTATATTTCAACCTAGATATAAATATTTACTTCCAGCAGAGAACATCCTCGTTTCAGCAAGAAGCTGGGGTGAGGAGGCTGTGATTGTAACACCCTCAAAGCATTAAACTCCACCTTAAAATAGATTAGTCAGGCATTTGATCTATCACACCAACAGCTCAGATTCATTTGTCATATACCTAAAGCCACACTTGTGCTCACTCATTCTTATTATGCTCTAATGGACAATTGCTAAAACCTGCCCATTCTGGATTACCAATGGTGAAAAGAGGTACAAATGCTGATAGTACAGTAAAAAATCGCATATGTGAGGACTGATACTTTCCTTTAAAGCTATTGTAGCAAAGATACAGAGTCTGTGTAGAGTCTTTCCACCACAGCCAGTGGACTGGACCAGACAAACTCAAAAATCAGGTATTAAACCTGTGGCGACTTATTAAACAACAAGTTTTTGTGGCTCTGGAAATATTAAGTGTCAAACAATACTGACTCTAAAACTCACTTCCAGATGGATGTTCAAATACTCTCCTTTTAACTTGCACATCCAATACTGTTTGCAGACTGTTTCAAGCAGTCCAGATTAATAGATGAGCTTAGAATCTATTACAGGCTTATAAAAATATAAAGATTTGCAAAACGATTCCTTTAAGCACTGTAGGAAAAGAGCAGAAATGTCAATGAACAAATACCACACGGTGTGTTATTTCTGTGCAATCTCTAAAAACACAAGTACAGACACTGAGGTTTCTGGATCTCTTGTAAGTTTAACAGTAGCTGGGAGCTTTTAGATCTCCAGCTATAATAAATATTGTATCCTACAGGAGCCCACCGGGAATCTCAGCTCATGTGTTGTTCCACAGAAGATTGTGGTGTCAGATATGATTAGAATCAACACTTTCCACTTATTCAGGGCTTTAAAGCTACCTATACACAACATTAACAGCTGCTAATGAAAGATAACTAAGGGGCCCATATGACAATATCATATTCGGAATGAGCTTTAACTAGTGATGTGCAAAACACCCGGGATATTAAGGGTTTTTGCCCTAAATAAACCCAAGGCAAGGCCATGCCTGGCCCACGCTGTAGCCCACCCCTGTTTTCCAGCTGCCAAACCCTTCTGTGAACTGAAGGTGGCTGCCCCAGCTGAAGTCAGCTCCCAACACTGGAGCAGGGAGACACTAATGGAGCGCTGTACACGCGCCGAGCGGCTTGTGTGACACGAGAACAACTGTCTGGCAGCAGCAGCACTGGGCCAGTGACCATTACCATGGCCCCTGGAGGCCTCCCTGCAACTTATCTCCAGATAAGGGGAAGAAAAAACCCCTCACCTTGTATTGGGTTGTGATGCTGGTTAGGTCACAGCGTGGCTTTCATGGAGAACATGGAAACTGCTGGGTCAAAAATCACACGGCCAAGATGGAGAAGGTGATCAGCCTTGGAGGATTAAGCACCTTGAGGAATTTAAATTGCTTGGAGAAAAATGCCACCTAACACAGCATGTCTAGAAATTGTTGATTTTTGATTTCCACTCGCATCAGTGAAACTCACTTGCACGTAGCATCATTTCTTTAAAAATACACAGTTGGGTTGAAACACAATCATCTTTGAAGGGATGAGCAGCCTCAGTCACCATGAGCCTCCTCAGCTGTACCAGAGGCAAACTGATAGGAGTAACAGCCTCCTCTGTCCTCCCCCTCATCACTACACTGTGCTCTGCAGAGTGAGTTCCCATCTCCAGAGCTGACTAACCCACCCACAACCACCACAGGGAGAAAAATTAAATCAGTATATAATGATTCTGCTGCCTTTCAGTCACTGCTCCCGTGCTTGTCCTCTCCACTGTACTTCTCCTGCCTAGAGAAAACACCCACCAGTGTTTCAAGACATTAATGCTACTCCATGTCTCCCTGCAGCTGAGTCTTTTCCCAATTCAGGCAATGATCCAGCAGCAAGTGCCCAGTCAGTAGTGTCAGGTCATTTTAATTTCTCCTCACATCTCCCCAGTCTATAGGGCATTGCTGTTTCTAGATGTAATCATATACACTGCATTGGCATCTTGGAGCCTGTTGAAGTCACTTCTGTCTTAAGGCTCTCTTCAAAAATCATCAGATAACATTTTCTCAAATTAGATGAAATAAATCAAGTTGAAAACATTCTAAGTACCAGAATTTTGCATTAGGCAGCTCATGCACACACACACTTAGCAAAGCAGATGAGCAGGATGGAGAGAGCAGGAGCACAAGTGAGCGTGAGCTGCTGCACTGAGGAAACAAAGACACCTCATGTGTCCCACCTGCTATCACTACTCAAGAAATAATGCACAAGGTTATGCAAATAAGGAACATAATAAGCAATTTACATAGACCTATTAACAGAACTGGCACAGAAGTTATTCCAGGAAAGAACCATAGCTTAAACTCATTTAAATTTAAGCTGAGGGGATGCAGAAATCCAAACCAAGCAGTGCTGGGTATGTTTTTCTGTTACCAAACAGGTGATGCCCTCTAAGAGCACCTTGTTCTATGCCCATTATTAAAACCTCTCAGTTGCTGTGAAGAACAGACCAAGGGCCAAATCTCTTCCTTGGCTTCAAAGCTCAGCATTATACTGAGCACAATCTCTATCTGCCACAACAACCCACCTTTATCCCATGCAGGTAATTACAGGTTCAGGTCAAGGACTCCAGCCCCTATTGATTACATCTCTCTGCAGCAAGGACCCTCCAGGCCTGGCTGGCTCCACTCGAGCACAGCAGTTCAAGCATCCGTGACGCCGGGCCCTCCCAGAGCCTGGAATGGGAACCCAGCCCCGGCTCGGGCTGCCAGTTATTGCCTGTGGCAGGAAGGACAGCCTGGGAATTGGTAATGTTGGTGACTTCATCTGCCAGCTGCATTCACACATCTCTACTATCTGAATAACTGAGCTGTGCTGCTCCGAGGCAGCACTTTGTGGTGTACAGAGCCTGGGAATGAATATTTGATTGTGCAGACAACAGGGAAGAGCTCAGATGGCTGAAGGTGTGACAGCACAAGTGTTTGTTACATTCCAAGGGAGAGCATTGCCGGACAGTGAAAATCTGTCCAGTGCTCCCTGTCTCCCAGGTGTGGGGAGGAACAATAAAAGGGCTTTCACAGGCTGCAGGAGGGAGGGAGGGGAGGCCAAGCCCTCCCCCACAAAACCCAAGTCAATTCTTCTGTTCATTAAACCCTCTGCAGGCACAGAGTTATCTGTCCATGGCCAGCCAGTCGCACACAAAAGAAAGGGAAGTACTAAATTACAAGCTGATTTTAAGTGGGCATTGATTGAAGTAACCAGAAGAGAGCTCAGTGTTGTCAGAGTTTCATACAACAGTAATAAACAACCTTCATTAAAAAATGATGTGCATCCCTAAGAAGCAGCACTCGCCAGGTTTCAGACGAGAACATTAAGGTGCCCCCCACCCCACACACAATCAAAGAGGAAAAAAGTCCTCAGGATCTTTCTCTTCTACAAATTTAATGTTATTCATTAAATAATACCATTAATTAAAACCCTTCCCACTCTACCTCCTGCATTAAGCAAGGAGACAGAGATAGAAGATTCTATTCTATGATCTCCCCCAAGCAGAAAAAGGCTGATGCAAAAAAGAAATCAGACAACTTCTTTGTCAATGTTCTCCTATTCCACTAATGATGCAACCAAATCATTATTTGGATGATGGGTAAGTGGCCAAACCCTCTTTGTGTGAGGGAATAAAGAGGACTTTTGAGAGACAGGCAGATGCAGCCACTTCCCTGAGCTGAGCAGGGCTGAATCACTGGCACACCTGAGCCCACACATGTGCTGCAGTTTAAGGGAAACACTTGCCCACACACTCAGTGCAGCTGTGTGAGCAAACTCACTGGGCTCAGAACCACTGCAAACCCTTCCCCTAGAGGTTTGCTGGCTCTAAATATTCAGAGTTGTCTGTACAGGTATCGTAACCTCTCTACACCCTGAATTTCTGCATTATTTATTATTCACCGAGTTCTATCAGGTTGGACTTTTCAGGTATGGAATATGTATGATGTGCATCATCCCCCCCCAGGTTTGCTGCACCCAGGGAGCAGCTCACACCTGCACAGCACTGGGTCTCCTGCTGCACTGCCACTGAAGGACCCTGCTTTATACACATTTCAGCTCAGGGGTGTCCCTTTAACATTCCCAACTGCCAATCTGGAACAGCATCTGGAATTCCAGTGCATTTAATCCTTCAGGGTGTATTCTCTCTACGATGCATATGAGTGAAATGTGTGCACTGAGGGACAAATGTCCAGTAGCTTTAGGTGACTGCAGCTTTGCAAACTTTTCTTAAAGATTTGATTTAAAAAAATAAACCAGAGAAGAATATCCCAGGAGAATTTTAAGTTGAGATAACCACCCATATTGAAAGATGCTTTTTTTCTAATTTATCCAAATAATTCTTATAGAAACAACCACCCAAGCTGAAAATAGCACTGCAAAATTTCCTTATTGATAATAGCATTAGTTTTGTACTTCTTAAGGGAAGATTTTTGAAAATTATCTGATTGTCATTAGTACACCCCAGTTTTACAGACATGAAAATCACAGTCAAAAAACACACAAATTTCTTATTAAATGCAACAACAGAATTGTCACCAACGGGGGAGAAGGAAGGAAGCTATCAAGGATGGCAGGAGGATAATGGGAGATGATAAACATGTACTTGAAATCTTTTGATAGGAAGAAGAAGTGATGAGTCAGATAAGCAGAGGCGCCACATGGGTTGTATCTCCAAGCAAAAGGCAATCAAACCCCCAGATAAGCATCTTCATAAAGTGCAACAGGCTCCAATGCACAGGTCAGAGCTGAAGAATCACTTCCTGGGTCAGCTCAGGCAGGAAGAATTTATGAGCTAATCAAAAATCCTTCAAACCTAAAACTGTATTTTCCATAAGGCACATCAGCCATTTAGGGCATGCCTTGGTAACAGCAGGAAATGGGAATACTTGCAGCAGTGGGCTGGGACACCAAAATGCAATGTTGTACATGAGCAGGATTTAAAATAAAACCTTTGTGTCCACAGCTGAGCTCCAGCTCATTTTCTGCACATCTCAGAGGTGGGAACAGAAGAAAATAAGCATAAAATACTGCTCTTTGCTGTACAAGAACACCTCGAAATCTCTAAAAACAGTGTATGCCTTTTCCTTGTGTCTTCTCTATTCTGTAGCAGAATTCACAGCCCTACACCATCACACATAATCTGAAATCTGGACCAGTAATTTCTGCATGGGGAAGGACAGGGACCAGGCAATACAGAAACTGATACTAGATGGTGAAGTCCCTGACTCGAAAATCAATTCAAATCCAACCTGTCTGGCAGGGAAGTAAATAAAATCCTGCCATCAGCAAGTCCCTGACAAAACCCACCTATTGTTTCTAAGAACCTTACGAGGTGTTATAACAAACCTGTACAGTAAATGTATCTTCAGTGTCCTGACAATGTATACAATGGACTTTGGCACCTTTAATATGGACACACGTGTTAAAGGCATTACCAGGGGACCTTCATCACATTCACATGGGCCAGCTCATGTCAAAGCCCATCCACACCTGAGGAAAAGCTGTTTAGCAGGGAAGAGGTACAAGTCCTATGTGCTCATTGCTCCCATTGTAGATGGAGTAACATGGGTTTACAATGAGTTACGGTTACAGGATGGTCATATTGCAGAGTTCTTACACACCCCTGTTACAGGTAAAGGCACTGCTCCCACACAGGAAATTCCCCACCCTGATAATCCTGATCTCTCCTCCTGCATCAGCTGACAGTGAGGAACAGCTCTGCCATTAATCACTCTGAATCTCAAGTGTCACACAGACACAGAGAATCAGTCCTGTCATTCCAACCTGTAACCTTTCAGGGCTAAGAGGCATAGATGAACCAGTCCAAACAAAATCATAGCGGAAGCATCGATGTTCTCTTCTGTGTCAAACAATCATTTTCAAAATTACTCTGTCTTGTAGTAAAACAAACAAAATTCCCTTTAAATAACCAGCATCACATGTTTGTCTAAGCTCAACGTGAATTAATTTAACGACTTTTAAATATCTGAAAATGGAATTTATAATGACAATTCTCAATATCCAAAGTAAATGTGGTTATTATTGAACTCAGTTATAAACACACATAAGAAATATCCTGTAATACCCAAATAAATTCATTTGGCAAACAATGCAGTGTCTTGGACTCAGCATTTATATCAATAGCAAACAGAGTCTGAAACAGGAGCTTTTATTTTAACTCTCTTTAAACCAACCTCCAGAACCCGTTTGTGTGTGTTGCAGTCTCTCCTTACAGTTTAACCTCAATCCAATCAGCAGTCTCCAGGGATTTTCAAATCGCTAAAGATTAAAATCCTCTCTGACTTGACTGTTTGACTAATGCTGTGTGTTTAATAATTCGACTTGTGAGAGATTTTATTTGACAAAGTCCTGCTGTGTGGACCCTCAGACGCTGTACAGCTGCACTGCAATATAAAGCTCTGCTGCCCTTGTTTCTTTAGACAGGCTACACCACAGAGGGGAAAGAGAGCTTTATAGTGCATATATTACTCTGTTGATATTAACATAACCACTGCGGTATTACATTTACACACTCTTTCAGAGCAGAGTGGTGAAAATGTGCCTATTACACAAACATCAGATAAACTCTCCTGTTGTCCTGACTGTTCACAGAAATCAATTACATTTAAGATTACATTTCAATGAAAGCTCTTTTATAAATGAGATGGAACTGTAATATTCTATGCTTTAGGCATTCATTAATAAAAGCATTTCAGTGTTAGTATTTGTAAATGTTCTGCTTTTTAGCTTAGGCAGACTGTAGCATTCTAGAGCTCATGTTAAACTTTCTGTAAACAGTGGGTTCAGATCTCACCACGCTGCTGTGACTTCACATCTGAGTGGGAAGAGGCGAGGAAAAGGCCTCATTCTGGTAGCATTCCGTGAGTATTTGTACAACAGCACTTACCCCGCTGCGCAGCCAAAAATACCCACCCCTGCACGCCCATGGTGCTGGTCAGCCAACACAGCCCCAGAGACCCCCCCATGATGAACACCAGGGATGTCACAGCAAGCTGGGTGAAGTGTCCCTACCTGAGGTGGCATCGATGACGGTGGAGCCGCCCCTGCGGTCGGCGGCGGGCCGTGGAGAGCCCGGCATGCTGACGGGCTCCGAGCGCACCGGCTGGATCCTGCGGGACACACCACGGTCACCCGGGCACAGACACACCCTGCCCACCCCAGCCAGCCCCAACCACCCAGCAAGGGTGTGCTTGAACGGGCCCAAAGCTCTGCAGAGCTCCGAGCTGAGGCAGGGCTCCCACGGGAGCTCTCGGGGCCTCAAAGGACAAGCTCACCCTGCCCAAACTGGTTAAAAAGCCTCCATCACTCTCCTCAACAGCACCATTTTGTTTGTCAGCTTAGGGGAAAAGACTCATTTGTAGTTGTGCGTTCCTTTTGTAACATGGATCCATATTAATACTTTCTATTTTTGCTTTCTTTCTTTATACATATAGTAAAAAATTAATATATTTGACAGCCATATCCTTACTCGTGGCAGTAATTACACCCAAGGAGAAATCACACATTTCAAACCCATGAATTTCCTGTCCAAGGACAGTCAGCCCAGTTTTAATGGGATTAGTCATACTATCCATCTCTCTGATTTTACTCCTAAGAGTTTCAGAGTCCCAAACAATCCAAGTCCCTACCACAGAACTTTGGACTTCAAATCACATGCAGAGTGAGAAGCATGGAAACTTGTTAAATCTGAAGTTACTGGGCAGGACACAAACACAGAAAGCTCTTCTGCAAATCACCAGTAAAGAGAAACCCACAGTTACCTTCGCTCCCCTTCCTTCCCTTCCCCAGGCCCAACCCCTGTCCCCAATCCCAAACCGGCCAATGTCCAAAACCAGATGAATTAAATACATGGAAAAGAATTACAGGGAAGGAAGCAAAAGAAGGGAGTTTTAAAAAACCCCAACAAAACAACAGGGAGGAGGAAAACATTCCAGAAGTTCACTTACTGTTCCAACACACTGACCGCTGATAGTCAGTGTCTAAATCCATGGAAAAAGCTCCCAGTCATGTCTGAGACAATGAATTTATTAGAGGATGCTGAGCAAGGCCTCCAGACCTTGTCCTGCCTTTCCCTGTCATGTGCCCAAGAAGGGGCAGCAAAAGGAATCTGAGCTGCTTGGCCTGGATGGATTTTTATTGTTGGTGAGTCACATGCTCCTCCAAGACTTTCATCTGGACAAGCTTGGTGAAAACTATGACACATCCCGCACAGATGGCCCCGTTTAAGCAGGAGGCAAGTTATTCACACAACAAATCTGAAACAGCTTGGAAGTTGGTTTTGTTTTTACCTGAGACTGTTGAGATCAAGATCATCTGTGTCAAAGTCCAGGAGAGGCTGCGGGGTGTCGCTGGGGCCGTGCGACTGCAGCACCGAGGAGCTGGAGGAGATGACGGTGGTTTGGCCTGAGGGGTGGATTGTTTTGAACTGGAACTGTGGGCCCATCCACAGGCGTCGATGAGGCCCCGTGTGAGTCACGATTTCGACCTGTGGGAAGGGAATATGGGAAATGATTAACACAAAGCTGCAGCTTCATATAATGAGTGGTTCCCTCAGCACGCTGAACCCCTGGAACCCTGCTGCGTTCAAGAGGAAGGGGTGTTCTGAGGCATCCAGCTGGAGGAATGTTTAACAAGGGAAAATTTGGAACTTCTTTGCCAGAGAAGGGATGTTTTAGCCAAAGCCAAGAGCTTCTGGCAGAGCCTTGAAAGTCCATGAACCACCAGGCTGAGGACACTGAACCCCAGTCCTTAAACTGTTCTGAAGACCAACGCTCCATCCTGGCCATCACCTCACTTGATCCTGTTCATTCCTCCCCTTGCCAAGATGAAATATGTGCTCTAACTTGAACACCAGGAAGCTGCCCTTGTGGTGCAACCAACAGGGGGACACATTTCTGCCTAAACCTGCATGGAGCAGAGAAACCCCCATTCTGAGCAGGGCAAGAGATGCTCTTTTGGAAGTCTCATTGCAGCTGCTTTCTGGGAAGTTCACACCTTTAACAGGATACAGTGTGAGCTGCATTTCAGATCAGAGCTCGTGATTGCTGCTGGCACGTGTGAGGAGGTGGCTGGCAGGGAGCATCTTGCTGGGAAGCAGGAGGTTTGTAATGGAGAGTGATGGGAATTGCCCTGGGATGAGTCCAGGCCACGCTCATCACCGTGTGCATGTAACACAAACAGGGGTGAGCAACACACAGGGCTCAGAAGGGCAGCCACACACAAATATATCCCTTTAGCCACAATTCTGACAATTAAACCAGAGGGAGGGTGTTTGTGGGCAATGAGCAACCTCCCAGTGTTAGATAATAGGTGAATTTGAGATATTTACTGTGTGTGTATGTGTTAGTACACAGACAGTCACACAGCTCCAAGGCTGCTTCCAAACAGCACAGAGAATTCCTGTGGTGTATCTGACAATAATTTCAAACATTCAGGTTTTCCTCTAGGTGCTTGCTTCCTGTGAGAGTCTGGATATGAACTTTGGAAAAAATAAGTGAGTTCAGTAAATGAAGCATCCAAAATATTTTAAAAATGCCTTTTCACACCGATAACTGTAAACCTGATGAGTAGCAATTCTGGCAAACTCTTAAATAAGGCAACTTACTATCAACCAACCATGAAAATGTAAGATGGTAACATTGCTGGGAATGGAGATGGTTCAGGAAAATTGGGCCTTGTCAATAAAAGGGTAAACAAAACATAGAGCTTCTGTCATTATAGAACAGAGTCATTAAGGCTGGAGAGATCACAAAACTGAACATTAAAAAATCAAAAAAGGGTTTTGAAGATGAGGAAAAGGAAATATAAAACGAAAATATTAAAATATTAAGCTCTGGTGAACTCATAGCTTTGAGGTGAAAAAAATAGATTATTAAATTCTGCTAAACCAACGATCAGTTTCACAGCAGAAACATGATTCAGTGATGAAATCCACGGAAATAGATTGTGTATACATATGACACAGCTGTACACTAGTAGTGACTCTCAGGCTTTCAGGAGCAATTTTAAACCCTGGATGCTGTGGGCTCTCTGCTAATGTAAGACAACAACCACACTATTGCAGCACCGCCTCCATCTCTGCATCTCTCTGAGCCTCGCTCGGCTTGGCTGCAGCCCTTTCTGAGGCAAGTAGCTTTTATGTAGCAGTGTAAATTAGGCCACAGATAAAGTAATCTGTATATTTTAAGCTTGAAACCATCAGTGTCACAGAGCCGAGAGGTAAACAGATGCCTTTGCAATTTTACTGAGGCTACGGCCAGATGTTCCTATTCACTCTCCTGTTGTGTGCAGGACAAACATATTGTAGCTACTTCCCACTGACAGCACACATTACCCACTGTTCTAATTGAAAAGTTGAAGTGAAGGGCGGTGTTTTTTCACTGCATGCTGTTACTGTTGATAACAACACTTTAATTTTGAAAAACACACTTGCACTTCAGGCTTAATGTGAAGTGGCTTGCTTTGGGAACGGCGGCGTCATCGCGCTCCAAGGGCTATCACCGTTCCTTCCCTTGGCGAAAACTAAACATTCCAGAAGCAGCCTTGGAATTCTATCTTCTGTGACATCAACTGGGCTTTTCTTTTTTCTTGTAAATATATTTACTCTCCTACAGGGATGGGTGTGATGAAGTTCAAACAGTCTTGGGTTCTGGTGATGCCTTGTATCTTCCAAGAATTAGGAATAAACACCCATAAGGGAGATTTACCTTAATCCCTTTTTACTGAGATTTCCCACTGTACCTCAAAGTCACCAGAAGAGTAAAATGAGCAACTCTCTCCAAAGAATACTGGAGAGGGGCAGAACTACAGGTGAAGTCCCCAAGAGCTCAGTGATAGAATTCCTGCTGACTACCCCGATGGAGGAGTTTCACCACCTTCATGCTCTGAGAAATTACAAACATCAAAACCAAACGAGATCTCAATGTGCAGCCACAGCTGAAACCTCAGGCCAGGAAAGTGGATTCCTATGGCAGGATTCCCCAACGAATGTGCCCCTGGACAGGCCCATGTGGAAGCCTAACCTCTCATTTTAGGAAAAAGCTGTGTATGATTTATTCACCAGTGAGAGAAGCAAATCCCATCGATGAATATTTCATATTTATGCCATACAACCCCAGCAACATGTTTAATGCATCACTCCCATAACAACGTTGTTCTTAAACCAAAGGAAACCCACCTAATTTGTCAGGATGAATTCCATGGATCAGGTACCTTGTAATTGCTTTGGCAAATCCAGAGCATTTGTAAAGGTTATTTATTTATTTAGGTCTAACCTTTTATTTCTAACAGGAACTAATTCTCAGTGTATTATTCATGACCTACATTCTTAAACTGAACTTCTGTTTTGAGCCAAATGGTCAAGTATTTACTGAGTTCTTAAAGAGAAGCTTCACTGACTGAGACAAAGCAAGAATGGATAAAAATACAAAGATGTGACCTCATATAAAAATACTCCACCAAGCATGATGGTTTTAAAGCAATACAGTGTTTATATCTAGCCATAACTCAGAGGAATTATCAGTAGAAAATGCAGCAGCTGATAACCACACCAGGAAGGAAGTAAAGCAGCTAATCTACCCCTTTTATGGTAAAAGGCAGTGAGTACAGCCCAGGTCACCACCCAAAAGGCACCATCGCTTTGCCAAGCCAACCTCCTTCGTCCATGTCTGGCAGGAGAAAGAGGGAGAGAGGCAACTTGCTGTTGCCAGCTGAAAATTCCCACTTCATCCCGAGCTTCCCAAGGATGTGACTGTGTCAGTAATGAAGGGGCTTTCTCCGGGTTCCCCCCGAAGTGTACCTGGGAGAGCCACTCCTCATCCTCCTGCCCGCTGTGGTCGGATGCCAGGCTGTCGTAGGACTCATGTCGCGTGATGGGCCCAGGGCTCCCCGGTGGCACCACTGCAAAACCAGACAAAACCACTGAGAATCAGATTCACTGTCAAAGGAATAATACAGGAACTTTTTCAGAAAGCTATTGGCACAGCAATATATATATTGTCCTAAATTTGTGACAACAGGCTTTCTAGAAGCACAGAAAGAGCTCAGATATTGACATCGAAAGAGATAAAAAATTCCTGTTCTTTTACTTGGATGCATCCATAAGGCCACTGGGATAACCCATTGTCTCTCCCCCTTTTACCCTTCAGTTCTTAAAATACTTCAATACTTTTATATTCACACGACTTTAAAATCACATCAAGTTTTGAACATTAATTTTTAAAAATTGTTTTATTGCGGGGTTGACCTTTGTGGGTGGAACAGATGATCTTCAAGGCCCCACCCCAAACCATTCCATGATTCCATGATGTGCCATGCTCACTGCAATCCCTACAGTCAGTAGGAGCACACACACACCTCGACAGCCTCTATTTCAGCAGTGACTTTTCATCAGATCTCAGATCAGACAGAAACTGCCTCTTTACACCTGTGACAGACCTAATTCAGTAACCCAGGGGTGTGTCTGTCTGTCCATACCCAACTCCTTCCCAGAGAACACACACCCCTTCCTGCATCACAAACACCTGAGGATTCCCAGGAAAAGGCATGAAACCACAAGGCCCACACTTCTTCCTTAAAGCCCTCTATCTGAAACCCAGGCAAGAACCCCCTGTTCTGACACATCCTGCTGCTGCCCTGACGTTCCCCACATCTCCTGGCTCCCCACCCTAAATCCCCCTGCCTGTTTCAGAGGGCACAGCTGATCAACTGCAGGCCTTCCTGTTCCTGAACTCCCTAACAGACTCTTCGTGGCTCCAGCAGATGGTTTTGCTTTCAAACCAACGGGAACTTTAGGGACTGTTCTGAAGTTTTTCTGTTCTTTCCATCCCAGGGGCAACCAGAAGAGCTGTCAAGATTAGGGAAGCTGCAAGAACACAGCGCAGGGAGCAGCATCCCCCCTGCTCACTCACCCTATCCCTCCCTCGTGGAATACTTCCACGTTTTACTGGAGATTCAAGAGGGCTTTACAGTGAGGAAGAAACCACAGAAAACAATTAAAAATGATTAGCTCTGATGCTATACTGCAAGTCTCCTCCTGAGGAATCCCAGCTTTGCACAGGTCCTGTGATTCTGTGCAGCTTCTGAGCACGGCATTAAACCCTTCCACCCAGAAGTGAGGACATGCTGAATTCCACGGAAAAGCTCTGCCCGAGGGTTCACCAGCAGGGCAACACTGATAAAGCCCCCGCTGGGGTCAGCCCTCAGTCATTTATTTGGCTATTTAATAAACCAGCATTTCTGCCCCTCACCTAGCACAAAAGCAGCATTTAGAGAGCCTGCTCTGGAGAGCAGGATCCGTAAGGCTGATCCCGGTCTCTGCTGGGAGATGGGAATTTGTAAGACAAGTGATCCCTGCTGGAGATTTGCCATCCCTGTGCTGCTTATTACACATATACATATGGTCATTTTTTTCCAAGTTCTAAAAATGCCCTTGAAGTTACAGGAACAAACATGGCCTGAAAATGCAACCCCCCTTTCCCCCTCATTTCTGGGTCACACACACCTCGCGTTGGTATCAAGTTCCAAGGCGAGATTAATTTAAGCCCAGAGGGATGTTTCCAGGAATTTGAGCTCAAAAGTAATCTTTTCTCTTCCAGCTTAATTCTTTGAAAATCTGAATTCACACTGGAAATTCCGGCAGCCTCTCACCCACCAGTGAGACTTTTCTTCTGCTGTAACACACAATTGTTTTTCAATTTCCCAAGAATTCCGCCACCATGCAGCAGAGAAAGTAATTAAATTTCAATTCTTCCAAAGCAGTGTTTTTTCTGGCACTCCTGTAATTCCTCTTTCATTGGGAAAAGTCACAAATGGAGCACACACAGAGCAGGAGCAAGCAAGGCCTTGCTGCACAGAGATATTTCACTGGCAACTGCAGGTGGTTTGTACCTTCCTCAAATAATCAGTTCAATGCTTTGCCAATTTTTAACCTTTTCTGTTCTCACACCAACACCTGGAACAAACATGTATCAAATATCAGAATGTAACTGAGTTTGATTAATTGAGAAATACACCAACATGAAAAGTACAAAGAAAATGAGTGTTTATTAAAAATCTAAGGTGAGAATTAGAATATATTATTTCTGTCTATGCAGTATGACAGGACATGAGTTTCTGAAGTCTGCTTATAAAGGCAAAAAAAGCCAAAAATAAGCATTCAAGGGCACTTGTGAAAAACTGGCCTGGTACCTGCAGCAAAAATCAGAGTTCTGCCATAAATCTTTGGCAAGGGGCAAAAAACATCTTTGAGCTGCACAAAAGAACAGCAGTACCTTTAAACTCTGTCCTCCTTCAAGTGAAAAGTGGTGTGCACCTAAAGCTGGAATATTTTCCTGCCCTGCTCTGCTGAGCCACTCCACATTTAGCCAAATTAGAACAATCTCAGTGTAAACTGCTGTTCCTCATCTCCTTTCCTGACTGGCACACTCACCTCACTCTCCACCCTCAAAATCCCAGGTGCAGGTGCTCACCCATAACCTCAACCTTTTTAAAGTTTACAAACTCCCTTCTCTGCAGTTACAAGACTGATCTTAGGACCGTATTGCAGGAACCTGAAAAAAACCCCACTTTACAAAGTTATTTCTGTGATAATTTTCAGTGCCAGGAAAACTGCACAGAAGGGACTGTGGGGACACAGATTTCAACACAAGCCAAAGCAAAGGCTGAAATACAGCAGAGCTGATACTTCTCTGGAATTCTCTGGATCTGATTCACACAGTTCCATGATTAAGTATGAAAAAAACCCAAACCCATTGTTTCGAAACATGTCTGTGATATTTAGTGACAAGTAAAGAAAACAAACAATTTGTATTAATCTCCAGTAATTTGCACAGACATTTCTGACACGTGAGCAAGACCCAGACAAATACACACGTTTGAGGAATATTGGCATTAACATGCAGTGGGTTTGTTCATAGATGGGCCAATTACACAATAAATACCTGGAGCTGAGACAAATCTTCATTCAAAGATTCTAAATTGTCATCTTTCAGCAGCACAGAAGTGTTGGAACAAAGAAGCACTACAGCTCAATTGTAGTGCGTGCACTTATGGTTTTAATTTGGGAACAATAAATCATTAGTTTTACTTAGTTTTGTGTACTTCTTGAACCAAAAGGTTTTAATTTTCTCATTTATATAAATAAGCTTTGCACAATTCAATTTAATTGAGAGTTATATATGAAATTCCCAATGTGCTCTTCTCCAAGGGCTGGATGTTTGTCCAAATTAGGAGCAAACAAAGGCGTTTGAGGACTATAAAGCCTATTTGTTTGGTGCACATGCCTGCAGACACCCCGAGAGCTTGCCTTTATTCCAGTTAAACACACACTTCTAATTTGAAATAAGTTTCCAAAATCCACTAGAAACAGGCCCATGTACTCTTAGTTAATCCACTCAGCTCCAGTGGTGTCCCTGGTACCCAGGATAAAAATGACATCTCCGTGGTTTTGTACAAATCCTACCTGAACATCTAATTTTGATGCTTTTTCTGTGGTTCCTCAGTTACATCCAAAACAACCCTAGGTGGTTTGGAGCCCTGAGGAAATCACACGCCTGTCAACCCTTGGTGAGTTTGTGTCAGTGAGCTGGTGCTCTGTGGCTGCTCCACCTCTGCTCGAGCTGGACAATAAAGATCACATTTTCATTTCCAATGCTCCCAGCCATGTTTACAATAAACTGCTTGTAGTCTGCTCAGATGCTCTCTGTATTTTTACTTGTGGCTGTATGTTACTGAACCAAGTTCTGGTTTTAATGCAGCTTTCAGCTTGTAAACTTCTGCAGGAGCATGGCAGGCAAATTAAAATATCTTCTTTTATCCAAAACTTCTCCCCACTCACTTCTTTTTCTGTAAGGACTTTCTGAGAGCCTTAAATACATAAATATCATAAAATTAAGTACCAAAAGCCCTCTAAAGTAGTTTAGCCAGGCTAAGAGTTATTTCACACCTCCAGCCGATTAGGGCTTTATTCATTCATTATTTGTGTATTGCACAGTTTATTGGTGCTTTATGGACCATCCACTCTCTGTATCAGCATTTTACTAAAGGAATAGATAGGTCTGTAACAGGATATCAATTTTTCTTATATTTTCCCAGCTCTGACCGCTGCTTTACTTCCTCCTTACTTCCACTGGTCTGACAGTCAACAGCCTGGATTTTTTTCCCCACAAAGGTGCTGATTAGGTATTTTAGCCTCACCATTACTTGTGGTTGTACTGCAATACTGGTATATACTCCCTGTGCTTAATTCCAGCTTCCATCTCTCAAGTTCCCTTAGGAAACCAGTCAAGCACAATGAAATTGTAAGCTGGGCAGAGCTAGAACCTGGTGTTACTCCCAGTCCAGAGCACCTTAAGGCCCTTCAAGAGCTCACAACCAGTTCTGTACCAAAGGAGAACACATATATTCTCTCCTGAGTTAAAGAATAATTCCACCCGCACGAACCCATGGTGAAATCCACCCGATGGCCATCTTTAAAGAATTATGGAAGAGGTAACTATTTCTATAATTCACTGACTTCAAAAGTATGTTTGACATTATTGTCGGGAAAATTATGTTAACCATGGATTACTGTTACAATCAAAGTATGTAGTGAGAAGTCAAGAGGCTTAGTAGTAAATTTTCAAAGCGGTGCGTGGGGATTTACCCGTTTGACTCCCATTAACGTCAATGGGAGTCGCGCGGCTAAATCCCTGTACACTGCTTTGAAAACTGACCCCTGCGTGTCCACAGACCCAGCTCTAAGGAGTTCCAGATGACCCTGGAGGAACAGTAAAGAACTATTTCAGCATGTGCCCTCGTTCATTACTGTTGTTTGTACACATCTGAAAGTGTTTCCATGCCCGAGCGCAGCGCTGTTTCCAGCGGCGAGTTGATAAAACACGGATTAAGGCGGGCGAGCGGTGGGGAGACTGGGGGAGCCACGCACGTACCCCGGAGTGTCTCTGCAGCACCCCCCAGCACCCAGAGCCCCTCACAGAGCTCATTTCTATCCACCTGAGCTCACAGATGCCACTTATGGCTCAAGAATGGATTGGGACCGACTCCACTGCTCACCTGAGGATGCAGCTCGGTCAGGACCCGACACCTGCCCTGCTCCTCTTTGCCCCAACCACTCCACGCCCAGGCAAAGCAAATGGGCTGCCCTTTAACACTCAGCCTGCTTCCTGCAGGGAGCACAGAGTGCAGGTGACAGTTGTAGGGAAACACAGTTCACCCTTAAAAAATAGCATGAACTCCAAGTTCATTAGAAACACCTTTTCTGGAAGTTAGTCTGGAACCTCTTACGCTTCCAAATGCAAGGAGCAAACCTGAAAATTCCCTTTTTCACTGTTGGTGACTATTGCCAGAAAACCCTAAATGTATACAACAACACTGTAAGAGAAATGCATACTTGGAATCAGTTTCATTGGGAATTCTGTAACTGTACTCATAAAAAATATATATAAATTTCTAGCATATATCTTTAAGATCTGCAACAGGTTAAATGCAGTAAAGAAATTCCAAATTTTAAATTGCCAAAATTCTTCTACAATGTATTTTGCCTGTACCACTTATGTGTTCCTACTGATATCCATATTTTCACATAATATACTGAGCAAATACCTGAGACAAGATAAATCATCTGAAACTCATTTTTACTGCACAGAAAAGTCCTCCTCCAAATGTCACGGAATTACAGTTTTTTTCCACAGGAATATGGATTTTTACAGGACACCTGCACAGCTCCTTTGGAACTACTGATGGAGAGTCCCAGAAAGCTCTTTTAAGAGGACGTTATATTCTTTTACTATATGGCAACACCAAAGAAGAATTTCATGACAAAGCAGAGGTGCTCAAAGGCTCTTTGTGTCTGTGGCACCTCAGCAGGGCTCACACAGGGGTTTGGGGTGCTTTGAGCTGCCCCTTTCCAGGGTCTCTGCTGGGTTTTCCTGGTTCTGCACTTCAGGGCACAACTGGCCAGTTGAACATTATTTATTGCTGAAGGCTCACATTCACACAGTTATTTAATACACTCCCCACTCCTGCTCTCCATGCTGCTTTCCACAATATTCACTAGCTCTATGCATGTAATTTTTATTTCCATCAATGGAATGTATGAAAGGAACATAAATAGGCCATAAAGAATCACAGTGCTGCTGGAGAAGTCTTGCTCAGGGTGCACAGCCTTCCTCAGAGGGAGCAGGAAGTGCAAACATGATGTCAGAGTTCCAGAGATTATCTGTATAAATGGTGTTATCATTTAGCCCAAACAAACAGCAGGGAAAGGCTCACCCCCTCCCTTTGAAGACAATGAATAGTGACCAAATTGGACTTCTAATGAAAGCCACTTTCAGTAAAACACAAGATATGTGCAGCAGTTGGTCCAGAAACGAAAATCTGCTGTAACAGCCAAAAGTCAAAGGCAGCTATAAATACAGGCCTTAATCTTTTCAAGAATCCCTTAACGAAGTCTATAAAACTGATTATATCTTCAGGCCTAACTCAAGAGCAAGTTCTTACCCAGAAATAAGTAACAGCCCTGCAAGTGTAACTTGGAGACCAGTACAGGGACAAAGAAGGAGAATGAGAAGGAATGGTTTGAATCCCAACATCTTGGAATACAAATTACATTGCATTTAGAATAAACAATTAATGAGACAGCAGCAGCCTCAGCTACAGGTCCATTTTTCTGAGGGGGAAACAATTTCCAGCAGCGGTCAGGACGGGATACAGAAACACTGCATCATTCCTTTTAACACAACAGAAATGCTCTTTGATTATTTAAAAGCCAATTGCAAAGATCTGTCTTCCAAACCTCCTATTGCAGGTTTAATAGCAAAGAGGTGCAAGTACACTTACCAGCAACACTGGAGTAAAGTACAGACTTTTGTTTTAACAAAATCTATATTTATACGATTACATTTCCTATGGTTGAGGGCAGCTGTAATTAATGGATTTCCCTCCTTCCCCTAATGCAGTCATTTGTCAATTTAAACACAGAATGCCCAATCAATTTTGATGTATTTAGTAAGCAATTTGTCAGAGTACTGCATACCAGTTAATATATTCATTCTTGTCACTGGCCCACTTCTGACAACTGCAGGTTGTGTCCATAAAATTGGTCCTGATGAGCCAAAACTCTTGCCTGGAACGTGAAGGTGCCTTTTCCAGAGCCAGAGGAGAGACATCAGATATTATTCAATACCCAGGGTATCTATTCAATACCCTTTTGGGGCAGTTTTTGGTCTAATTTCCTGGGGTTTATGGGATAAACTCTTATGGAACCGACAGTGAGTCTGGAATCTGCTCTGTGAGAAGGCAAGGAGCTCTCAGGGTGGGATATTTTCACTCTGGCCAACTGCAAAAAGCCTCAAACAGTTCAGAGCAGGACCCTGACACTTCCTGCAGGGCAGCAGGTTGTGGAATTTAACATGCAAGTTCACTTTCAAGCGTTGCACTTGGAGAAATGTGCAAACCTCTGGGTGCCCAGTCCTCAGCTCTGGCCCAGCCCTGGCTCAGGAGCTCAGGTAGGCACACACCGAGGCAGGTTTCTGCAGCAGATGCCCCACATGACCTCAAAGCAATGGAACAGCTGTGCTGATCCACTTACAAATACCCCTGGGATAGAGGTCTTGGACACTTGTTGTACAAAACCTTTCTTCAAACAGTGGTTCCTTGTTCCTCCCTCCTTAGCTGCGAATGCAACTTTGAGATTCTTTGAAGATATTAAAAGCTGAGCTGCGCGTCAACAACTAAACGTGGGGGGTTTTAAAATATTCTCTGCTTAGCACAAGAAGTCACTGGCCTGGTTCATACTTTTCAGAGAGTAAGGAAGGGTTTGGCCCTGTGTTTTGGCATCAAACCTCTCCTTTATGGAAACGTGCCCGTGCAGCCTCGGAGCTGCCCGCCAGACGTCTCATTGTTCTGCCCGGCTGCTGACAGAGGAACTCTGTGCTAAAAAGCACACTGAGGACTTTTTCAATGACCCAGGGGCCAAAGGTCACTTATTATAAATGGATAATGAGACCTAATGCGATGTTCTGAGTGTGGACAAAGAAAGGGTCTATCCATACCCCCTTGTGACTCGGTCATTCAGGCTTTTATTCCCCCTGCACACTTAATGGAGCCAAACAATTGGCAGAAATGCTATACAGAAAGGGAGAGGAACGGCTGCGTTCCACCTCGAGACAGATACAAATGGTGACCCTGAGCCGGCGCCACGACTCCTCTCAGCACTGCCCTGGCAGACACATGCACCAGCCCCTGCCTGGGCCACTGCCTGCCAAGGGAAGGCCCCAGGAGCAGGGGAAGCCCAGGCTGAGCTCCTGGGCAGAGCTGCAGGTGAGCAGGGCCACAGAGCAGCTCTTTCACAGGGGGCTGGGGCTCTTCTCTGTGAAAGCTGCTTTGACTGCTTTTTTAGGAGCTTCACCAAGCAGCATCATGTCCTCTAGAAAGGTTTCTGTCCTTGGTGTTTATTATTCTTAAAGAATTCCTGTTATATGAATTAAAACCTGAATTAAAAGTCACACAGTTCAAATAATACAAGTTCGTTATTTTGTTGGAATTTGGCTACCCCTCGTTCCTCTCCCTTCAAAAAAGTTTTCAGTCCAAAACCATTTGAAATGTGTAGTATTTGAGCTGTTAATGACATACACTGAGTGAGCCACATCCATCCCTGATTTTAGATGTGGGGTAGATGTGATCTGTGTATGTGATACACACAGAAAGGCTTTTGTTCAGGCTGTGTCTTTGCAATACCCTGCTTTCAATTCCAACAGAAACTAAAAAGCAGGCAAAGCACTTACACAAGATGTCCAGAATTCTCCAGAGAGCACCCTGTGCTCTTGGGCCCATATGCAATAACTGTGTGCTACGTACAATAATTGCTATATTTCTGTGTTTCACACTATGCAGGAGAAATAGCTGAAACAATATGGATGATAAAGGCATCTAAACCTAGAGCAGGGAATTTGGAAAGGGTGAGGAGGGGGAAGAAAACTGCCCCAGGCAGGTGAACTGCAGGGACTCACAAACCTAAGTTGTATTTGTGAATTAAAACTGGTTTTGGAGCCCGTTTGAAGAACACTCAGCAACACCAGATGCAGAAGTAGTGCATAAAAATATAAATACCAAAATGAGCTATCAGCAGCACAAGCAGATTGGGTGGCAGCAGTGAAACTACAGTAAGAAATTAGACTTATGCTCTACAGTTAATAGCATGCTTTGATATAAATTACATTTCTCGACCTGATTGTACTCAGTGCTTCAAAATCTTCATGTGAAAATGTCAGTATAGGCTTGCTCCCCTAATTTTTGACAGGTTCACTTGAAAATAGGGATCAGCATTTGTATCCTAAAACATTACACAACCAAAACACAGCCTTGCAACGACCTTGGAGCTCACAGCAGAACTGTCACAACTAGAAGTGAAATAAGGCAGGAATTGAGCACAAGATTCTAGCCAAAATGCCAATCTAATGGTGTTTTGCACTATTAATTATTTTTTCATATTCTTTTCTACATTTTGAGATTCATTCCTATTTTCTATGCAGTGCAGAAGGAAGAATCTAACCCTGCAGGTTTCCCTCACACTCTGGGCTCGTGCAGCAGATGGACAGGTAGAAGCAACTGATCCAGCCTGTCCCCAATGTCCCTTCTCCCAGTGACACCCAGCCTGCCTGCCAGCCCTGCATTTGAATGGCCCTGGCACAGCACGTGCACTCACAGCTGGGCACAGGCTCTGGTTTCCCCACGAGTCCCTTGACAGATGCCAAGAGTTGTTCCCTTGTGAAACTTGGGCTGTTACATCACTTTGATCCTGGATGAAACAGAGACTTGCTGCTCACTGTTAACAGTCTTCTCTTTTGTGAATTGTCAAATAAAAACTTACTGAAATACTCACTTTTCTGTAAAACCAATACAAAATGCAAGGATTTGTGCATATATATATATATACACATCATTTCTCTCTAGACACAGATACACAAATGTTTCTGAATATGCCATGCCACACATACTGGCTCCCTGGGAATGATGTGGCTGGGCAGGTGGGCAGCCATCCCTGGAAGCAATGCCAAGGCTCCTGAGGGAAGCAGCTGCCTGAGACTCTGGCTGGAAGGGGCCCAGCAACCAGGAGTTGCAGGGGACAGGGGCAATGCAGATGCACTCACTTGTCATTGAGGGTGGAATTCACGAGAGGAAACGGCTGGGAGCATGAGAAGGAACAAGGTGAGGGAACCCTGAGGACTCCAGAGATCTAGTGGCCACTCTGAAGGCCAGCCAAGCACTCACATCCTGGCTGTGTGACAGCCTCATGTAAAAAACTCCCCAAAATCACACCCACTGCTCTACCATCGCTAATACAGTTACACCCAGCTCTGTGCTGGGGCTGAACACACTCTGAAATAAACACAGGCTGAAACCCCAGCTCAGAAAGTCACACTGTGCTGGAAACGTGCACATCAGACAAGACAAGAAGTTGTCAGCTACTCACAGCCAGCCAGAAGATACTGGTAGTACTGCACAGCATCTGCAGCCAGGAGCAGAGGATGGTTTGCATTAAATGGTGGTTGGAGCTCATTCCACTGAGGAGTTCTGAGGTAAAACACAAGACTATTAATATTTAAGCTAATACAGAGAATGTAAATCAGTGTTTCTGTCATCACATGCAATTATCTATACAAGCTCACAAAATGTTTGTAATTATTTAAATTAGCTTGTTCAAACACTGCAAGACACCACAGGCAGTGGAGCAGCAGGGCCAAACCGTGCAGATTGTGAGGCAAAGACAGTTCCTGTTTGTTGACTGCAGCACGGATTGCACAAAAGAACCCAAGAAGGAGGTTTAGATTAAGTTGGCAAATATGTTTAGGAGCACTGCATGTCATGCTGACGTTATATAAACACACCACAGAAACTGGGGAACGTCTTTGTTCTGTTAACTAGCACTGCTCCCATCCTGTAAAGCCATTGAGCACTTCCAAACTGTGAAAATAAAGCTGTGTAAAGTTATGGGCTATTGATCCAATTAGAATTTTCAATTCCATTACAACCTACTCATTTCAACAATAATGCTCCAGAAGTCTGTGTTGTAATTTTAATTAGGGTGGGCCATTCCTAAATAGCTTGGTAAATCAAGTATTGATCAATCCAGCCCAGCCATAAGCAGCACTAAGGAATATAGGAGCCAAGAAAAATCGATAGAGAAATATTTTAAAACGTCAGAGGCACTGACAACACTTTCTCATCAATTTTTGTTTACTTTCTTCCACATGTCAGGAATAATTTCTTCAGCTGTCTGAAGCAGTGCCACCTTCAGCTGCTCCCAGGATAACTTGCCTAACTCTTTGCAATGCTTCAGTGTGGAACTCTCTCTCATGTCTCACAACAGAGTTCTGGACTTCAACACCGTTAAAATAATTGGTTTGAGTCCATATATAGGAAGTAGATCACAATCTGATCATTTAAAATCACCAATTAATAAGGATCTCTGGTGATTTGTAAATAAGTTCATGTAGCTCCACGTCTACAGAAGTATTTAAATGGTTAGTTGCCATTCAGGCACATAAACACTAACAGAACTACACGAAAATTCCCCTTCTCCACTGGAAAATTTCAAGAGTCTTTAAGATATGCTTTAAAATAAAGCTACAAGTGATGCAGGTCATTCAAAAAGCAGTGTCCCAACCACTTTCTGGACAGCAAGGAGGCAAAGTGAAGGGCCTGAGGTACCTAACCAAAGTCCAGCTGGCCCTTGGGCACGTCAGCATCTCCAGAGGGGTGTCATCGCTGATCTTGGGCGCTGTGCTGAGGGGCCGAGGCTCCAGCACGTGCTCCACCAGGCTCCCGTAGCAGCTGATGATGTACAGGGACTCCACCACAAACTGCTTGGATTGATCTGTTTGCCACAAAGAAAACCTTATTGCAGCAGCACAGCAGCAACAGAGAAATGTCTGCAGGAAGAGAAGACTCTGGATTCTTTGAAGTCTTTTTCTTGCAGTCAAAAATGTGAGTTAAAAGAAGAGAAAGGGCTGGGGAGACGAAAGGAAAATTGTACAAACCCCACAATTTTCCTCTTGTTTCAAAAAACCAAATATCTCATAAAAGGTGGGACAGAGTTTCTCACCAAGGTGTGTTCTGGTCATTGCACATCCCCAAACATGTGCCTGGACATTTGCTTTAGCAAAGGTGTCTCACCTTCACCTCACAGGTTTGTCAGTGCCCCTTCACACAGTATCTTTGGATTGAACTATCAAAGTTTGGTTTCTGTCTCTGCATCATAATAAAACATCAGTGATTTATTTCACTAATTAAAACCTCTTGTAAATTGTCCTGTTTGCCAAATCCCCCCGACCGTGCACCCAAAAGTCTCCACCATCACTGAGTTTAAGCAGTAAAATCTACACCCATTTCTCATAAAATGAGAAAATAAAGAATTCAAGTTCCAATACAAGTCCCCATTCTGTAAAACACCAACCTTTTTCTCGCTTCAGGCCAGAATTGTTTGCAAACCACGACCTTGATGATCCAAAGACTGCGGCGACACAGAACTCTCCTCCCACAGACTTGCTGGGTGAAATCTGGGGAGCTGGTTTGGATTTGCTTTAAAGAAAGAACAAAACAATTATACAAGTTAAAAATTCAGATGTCCCTTGCTTTACAGCATATATTGCTTCAGAAATGGTGACTATGCAGTTCCCATAAGACTGAGCAGCATTTAGAGATCCCAAACTCCCCTGGATCACTGAACTCATTAACTGGGAGAACAGCACTGGCTCCTCACAGAGAACTGGACTGGTTTAAAGACCCAATATTGAGTACTTGCATTTGACATAAACAACTTCCTAAGTGAATACAACCACTTGGAATGCTTTGGGAAGGAAAACACAAGATTCAGGTGGTTGGTATTTTCCAAAGCAAGTCAGGACTGAGCCTGACCTGCTGCTCAGTTCTAACTCAGCACAGCACTGAAACCAGGGGACATGTGGGACATGGCAGGAGGGTGGCAGAGACAGCATGCAGAGGGTCCAAGGGTAACAATGCACACGCTCATGAGCTACGGGTTAGAACCAACCAGGAATTCTGTCATGGAAAAGCACATGAAGAGACATTCCCCCTGAAACCACCACCTGCATGGGGCAGACACAGGGGTTGTAATTCTCTTTCACTGAAGCACCATGGAGTGGGTGCTGGGGGCACAGAACACCCTGCTTTGCAGAAACTCAGAACTGTCTGCAGGGCATGGCCCATTTCCTAATGTTAAATGAGGATTCCATCCCTCCCCCAAGAAGAAAGCTGTTTGAGAAGTCCACACAGGATTCCTCCTTCTCCACCTTCCCTTCTTTCCCATCTTTTTAATTATTGTATATTTCTCTATCTCTATTTCACTGCTCCCTTCTCTGCTACCTCTCCCGCCTTTCATTTTTTCTTCTACTAATTTATTACCTCTTATTTCCTCTACTAATTATTGTTCCACGCTATTTCAGCCTGTGATTGCACCATCACATTAACCTGGTCTGTTTTGAGAAAAAATCTTCCATTTTTAAGGAGTGATCTTCTGAAAATTACTCTGAGAGGTGTGTGTGTGCATATATGTGTGTGCAGACAAATTACTGCAAATGTTGCAAGGCAATTAAGCTGGAGAAAAATACTCTGAAAGAGCAGAAAACAATTGAAATGTTGTGTAACTATAATGACAGCTAATTTATACTAAAAAAAAATCACACATGCTAATGAAGGACACACATAGCAAGCCTATGGTCACACATTTCAGTTAGAAACTAAAACAAAAAAGCTCTTTCTGAAGGAATTCCATCCCAGTGACCAGAGCCCATGGAAAGATTCAGACAAACTTCCATGCACTTGGATCAGACCTGGAGCTCTTGTACGTGTGGGAGAAGCTGGAATGTCCCAAAAGAGCAATTGCAATTTATAGTCAGTAACTCTGATATTGAACCACCACAAAGCACTTAATGGCCAGCTGTTAAACCTGCAGCTGCAATGGCTGGGTCAGAGACCCGGGCTCCCAAAATTCCTGACTGTAGGGATATCACCTTGCTTGTAGGGGCACAGCATTATCTGTATTAGGATATTTAAATTGATGCTGTGCTAACTAGTGTTTACTAGCTGTTCATGAAAAATAACAATGCATTTCTTTCCCTTTGAAATCATCACCTGTCACAGAAACTGTATTTTTAAGCAAACTGTATATTGAGAACTATTTGAGCTCCTGTCTTCCAAGCATTCACACACTAAAATTCCTTCAGAAATGGAAATATAAATGTATCCAATAATTAGAGTCTTGTTACTGATCCCCAATCAATAAATGATCCCTTTTAATACAGAATATTGTTCAGAAGGACAGTGTCACCCATCAGTCAGCACAAAGCACACCTCGAGCCCAGGTCTGACCCAGCCACATTCACTTAGTCTGAGAAACCCTTGACAAGAGGGAAGTGTAGAAAGATTCTAATATTCTTAATATTCTGAATTTTTACTCAGCACAATCTGATGCACTTATTAAATTACTATTTAAATTATTAAAATAACTTTCATATGTTAATAAAATAATTGGAAGTGGGGGAAAAAACCTGGAGGTAAATTCTATTCTCAGCCACAGCTGGAATAAACTTCTACAGAGACATAATTGACTTCAGGTCCTCCAAGCCTTGAAGCAGAAGTGAACCTGGGACTCCAAACCACACATTTTTGTTGGGTTCTCCACTCTCTGAGGCCCAAGACCTGTGTTCAACCAAACACAGCTACAAACACCCTTAGAGGAAACGGTCTAAGCTGGGTTCTATTTACATCTTGTCTTTAAGAGGAACATCTTTCAAGGCAAGCACTTAAGTGTTGGTTTCAGTGCCAAAACATTTTCCCCTGGAGGATGATGTTTTGTAGACAGAAAGAGCAGACCTTGTAAAACACGATTACTCATGTGGTTAAACTCAGTCCTGCTGGAAAACAAAAGCAAACAAACAAACAAAAAACCCCAGTGCATCTATTGGTTTGGACAGAGCTCTGAAAATACTGCTGAGATGTCAACAAGTCTATTCTGAAACCTCTGGTAACAGAGGAATTGTTCATTTTACCACCATTTTACTTTATCCCTGAGTTTTCATCGACACATTCCAACTCCAGTTCCATTCCTTCAGCAAACCTCCAAAGCCCAGTTATTTTCAGTAACAGTAATGCCATTAGTAAAATATATTTTCGTGTCATTGTGATATTTTAACAACTTGGAAACTATAAATCCTCATTATTCTGCAGATGCAAACACCCTCTCAGCTTTATAAATGATAACAAAACAATAAAGTTGAAGGTAGGTGGTGAATGACTTGTTTCTGCTCTGAACTCCTGCTCTTTCCTTGCTCTTGGCTTGTCAGCACTTCATAAATTATTCCAAGAGCTAAAATTAAGGCCCATTTGGCCTCACTTTTAAAACCAGTTAATTTAAAAGAATCTTCACAAAACAGGACCTTTCAAAAGATTGTGCCACAGCTCTCCTGAAAAGGGGTGCAGGAAGAAGTTCAGGTTGTTGGAATCAACACTAAAACCAAGACAGTGAAGCAAACAGGATCCAAACATTAACCATTAGAGTTTCAATCTTCATTTCTTTCAAACATTAGAAACAGCAACAGATTCATTTATATATATATATATTTAAGATATAAGGAGGCTGAAAAAGCAATTTACTTTTCCTCTCTGGTTCTACTCAACTGTGCAACTACCCCTGGAATTCAATGAGACACAGCAGCAGTTTGATCCCAATTGTATCTCTGCAGAAAACTGTACCACAAACACAATAGTAATAAACCTCCCTTTTAATTCTTGTCCTTTCAGGGTTTGTCCTGCTCTAAATCTGTCTCCACTGCAGACCATGTCACATCAGCTGACAGGCACCTTCCCCTGCTGGAGTCACCAACAAAGTCACCTACAGAAGTCAAGTTCCTCCCAAATCCCAGCTAATACCACAGCATTTGGGGAAATCTGAGTTGTTATTAACTCCTCTAACATAACTTTGGAGGATTATTTCCATTTTAAAAGCAGAACGTAGGCATGTCCAATGAAAAACATCCCTGAGAATTTTCTACTGAAATGGCACAAAAAGAGACAGGAGGAAACTAAGGAGGAAAATTAAGACATCACTTTGTCAGAGCTTAAAAAGCAATGAAGAGACTGAGCACAGCATGGAAGTTCTTTCCTGCTGCCAACACAAGAAGAACAGATTAAGACCTGCTGAAACTATTCAGTGCCACCACTTGTTGACTCTGCAATGCATCAAACTCTGCCACAATCTCTGGAAATGTACTGTGTTGGCTCTTTATAAGATACTGAGTAGTTACAATATTTTAACTAGTTTACATGATTACTATTAATGTGAATTAATTTTCTTAGAATATTTTGAAAACCAGAAGGCTCTGCAGTTCACAATGGGGGTTCCTCAAAAAGCTTTATGTCTCGTAGGGCTCTTAAATGGACCTTTAAGTTCCCACTCAAACATGTGACATGACTTTTAAACAATACATAAATTGCATATATGTGATATGAAGGAACTGCCTTATAAATTCAAACATTATTAATCAAATGGTAAGAGGTTGCAAAGATTGAGAATCACTTTAATTTTATATTTCCAACAAATAGGCTTCAAATATATGAGAGTCGTAAAAAAAAAAAAGGCATTTATCCACAATTCCACAGTAAACCCACCAAAACATCTGTGACTGCTGAAGGGAAAAGCTTTATCTCAACTACAAAAGCAGCAACAAAAGTATCAGGAGAAAAACACTGCACGAAATTTGCAATTACACATAAAATTATCCCCCAAAAATCTGCCCCCAGGTACATAAACTTTAATTCATTTATCATAGTGCCTGAAACAAGAAAACCAAGCCATGTTTCCAGTTGTCACATCATGAACAAAGCAGGGAAAAGCACGGAAAGAAATGGTGGGCTCCTTTATTCACCAGGCACTTCGCTGTCAAATCCCCATTCATTTTGTTTACAGAATTTTAGGTCTCATTAAGACCTTAATGGAAACAACATGATTTCTTCCCCCACCCAAAGTGTGTTTTTTATCCTAATTTCTCTGTAGACTAGGAAGGACCATATTTCTGAGCTAGCACTGGCATTAAACAAACCACAAAAGAGTCTTGTGAAAGACAGGCACCAATTTTTGAGCCTATTTCATACATTCCCCTCTTTAATCTCAGCCTTTTAATCTTGCCTCAATCTAAACTCATTTCTGCTTGACAACAATTTGTGCAGGGGGTGACTGCCACAGCCTTTGCTAAGACAATCCACTTCCAAAACTCTTCCTCCAGAGCCTCTGCTGTTCTTGGAGCACCACCAGGAAACATTCTGAGGTGCACCAGGAACTGAAATTTAGAAATGGGTTTTAGGGAGATACTTCAGCAAGGAGACATAAGGGGTGATACACCTGGAACCAGGAGCCACCTACAAATACTGACAGAAACAGCTCCCTAAGGGTCATTAGCTGAAATCAAAACAACCAGGAAACCCAAAATCCCAAAGCCTAAAACCCTTCAAGCTGAAAGTTTTTAAATTTTCCACGATGTTCCTACTCCTTCCATTGCTGCTGCCCAAAACTTGGAGCCCCAAACCCTATCCCATTACACTGAGCTCCAACACCAAAAACTCGTCAAAACTTGCTTTTCCTCCTGTCTGCACTCCTATAATATCCTGTAATTTCTCATTTTACTTCCAACACCCCGATTCTGATGGAACTATTTCCCATAGCAGAGGATCCTGGAGGTCCCTTCCAACCCAAATCATTCTGTGGGGTTTTTTTCTCAAGAGAAATCAGCTTTTTTTCTTTCTAAGTGCCCACTTTCCTTGCTACACCTCTCTCACTGCAGTACTTTACTGCCTACTCACTGCTAATCTGGCTAATTTTCCAGAGGTCATCATCGATGTTTTCTGTCTGTAAGCAACTTAGTGCTACAATAATAAAGGAAGCAATATAGAATAAAAAAAAAAAAGGAGGATTGTTTGGAAAGGACATTGCAGTAATTTCTGCCCACTCAGAAATAATTTCCTTTTTTTTCAACTTCTCCGCTACTTAAAAATTAAATGCGCCCTCAAAAGTAAAAAAAAAAAGAAATAAAAAGGTGAATGCACTTTTTTGCAATGCTTGATGGTGAACACACATCCATAGTTTGAAAGGGAAATAATGGGCGTGGAAACCTATGGATCAGCCATGCAGGGAAACCAAGGAACACCAACCAATCCAAAATGAACAAGTCAAAGCACAGAGTTATTTTCAGCAAGGACAGCAAATGGATTATAGGCATGCTGGCTTGGAAGTGGGAACTCACCAGGGAGCTTTTATGGAAAAACATCCTGCTCCAAACAGGTAAGGTCTTCACGGAAGGGGGAAAAATGCACAGAAATTAGATGAAACCTCGATTCCCAACAAGTACCCCGTACATCATGCCATTAAGATTAATGCAGAAAGTCCCCAGAGCAGTTTGCAGCACCGTTCCTGGAGCCTGGCAGAGCTGTGGCCCTGCCCTGGCAGCAGCAGAGCCCCTGGGGACACCCCAGGGATGGGGGGGCTGCAGGGGCTGGGGATGCATCGGTGCAAGTGGGCTTGGTGTCCCAGCTCAGCTTAGGGCTCCTCCTCCTCAAACCTGCTCACCACTCTGAGGCAGCGTTAAAGTCCAAAGGGACAGAAAAACTCCCATCAAACCAATAAATGTGTGGGTCTTTTCCATGAACCACCAAAGGTCCGAGCGGGGCAGTTTTACAGATTTCCCGAGTGGAAACAAGGACAGGTACAGCCTTTTAGGGGAAATCACCCAGCCCTTTTGCCAGGACAGAATCACACCATTAAATTGGAGATTTTTAGCAACTGTAGGACCCAGATCTTCCTCCCCCACGGAAAAGCTTGCACGGATGCAGGAAGGAGAACCCTAACTTAGGCCAAGTGTCTCTGCTGCTCAAACCAGCAGACCTAGAGCTGAGTGCTTTTGGCCACCCAACAATTTATCTGCACCAGGGTTTGAGTTTAGTTTTTGTGCAAGTATTTTGCACAAAAAAGTGGGTAGTTTTTGAAGTGGTATCGCCCCCATTAATGCGAGGGCATTTTTAATGGGTATCTCCCTTTAAAGAGCCATTGCCATACTGACATTTGCATAAAATCTGAAGAGGAGGAGCAGGAGGCAACCGTGGAGCTCAAGGCTCCTTTGGTTCTCAGCTGGGATGTAACATCATCCACAAAACGGCTCAATAATTGATTTTTGTAAATGCCAAGGACTCGTTTTTCTCGTTGTGCTCTGACTCGGCGATAAATTCTGCCCAGTTGAAACAGGTGGAATATTTTCAGGCACTGAACTACCAAAAAGGTGCAGCACAGAAAGGAGGATGTGTAAGGCACTCAGCCATAGGCCTACACAATTAAAAGGATACCAGCCTGATAAAAAAAGGAGTCAGTGAACTAAATTTGACACAAGCACAACATCAATGAGTGAAGGCATCCTCTCAAAGAAATATTTAGGTGAAGATACAGACCTAAAATGTACATTCTTCAACATGCAAAGATGTAAAAATCCAATGAAGAATAGAATATGGTAGGAAAACTCACTATTTTTAATTAGCATTATAGGCAAAAGGCATAATAAAGATACTTTGAGCTCTGTGTAAGGGACTGGCCTTCAGCCTTTTGCATTTAATAAATGTTTAGTTAACATTTTGGGGGACAGAGCTCATGTGGTAGAACCAACCACCCTTCTAGACCTAATAGATCATTTCTGAACAGTGAGAAAACCCAATTAAATTGTCTGAACTGTCTGATCTATAAAGTCAACACTCAGCCCGAGCCAAAGGCCGTTCTAATGGCTCAACAAAGGATGAGTCCAGCACTATTGCACTGCTTAAATATTTAATTGAAAGCTAAATCTCCTGCACAAGCCACAGCCAACCCAATTTAAAACACAGAATGTATCTTGTGTAAATCTGAAGAGTCATTGGAGAGTGGTGGGATCTGCCTGGGAGCTCAGAATTACATTTCTAAATTATGATCATGGACTTTTTGGCAACTATTTTTATTTCTTCTCTGCCTCAGTGGCTCTGTCTGCAAACATCAGGCAAATGACACTTAGCTGAGCCCATTAGGACATTTCAGAAGACAACACAGGCTTTTTCTTTTTCCACAACATACTACACTGAGCTGATTAGACTTGCAAATGACCAAATTCTCTTTATTTTAATTACAAATTGGCCCAGGTGGACACATGCTTCAACTGAAGGTTTTGTTTGGTTGGTTTGGGATGGAAAATGGATAGAAGAATCTTGTATCATGAAGAAAATGTAATTGCACTTCTAAAGACTACAGCAGAGTCTTAGTAAAAAGCTTTAAGTGTGAGAAAAACAACCTGGCCTTTCCTTTCTGCTCACAAGACCTAATTTCTTTAAAGAGGACCATTTCTTCCCCCTCCATGATATTTATATAAGCAATTGTTTTCCACTATTTCCTTCACATAATATGGATGGAATGCTAATTGAGAGCGAGGGAGAATCCACAAATTACAGGATAACCCAACCTTGAAGAGACAGCACCAGATGGCAGCGCTCGGTGACAGGCAGAGAGCAGTGCCAAGGCAGGAGCTCACCGAGGCTCCCCTTTCTCATGGCTAGGGAGCAATTCCAAAGGGAAATCAGGCAAGGGAGATGCTTTAGGAGTCAAAATTCCCACAGAATTTTCATAATGCCTTACCCGATTCTGAGTTTTAGCCAATTGGAAAGTGAAACACTTTGATTTTGTGCTGCAAGGTTTGATAAAAGCCATTTAAGCTGTTAATAAAGCTGTGCAATAGCCCTTTATTGTACCCCTCACCATGACATGTCGCCATGCTGAGACTCCTTTCATAAACAGGGACATCTGAGCAAAATGTAGTGCAAATAACTATTTCATATCAATCACAAACCATCACAGCAGTTGCTTTATTAGCAAATGTATTATAAACGCTAAAGGTGACATAAAACATGTCTGAGAAATGTGCCAGAATGTTTGGCTTCAGTAAACTGTGCCGAATTCTTTAGCTTTGCTTTTAACTTTTTGGACTTTTTCAGCTACTTTTTCCTACTTAACTGTATCATGACACACTGACTTTGCACTCCTTGGTTTTGTTAGCTTCAGTAGCAGAGCCTGGGATTAATGCAGCTCTCTGGCACAAAACAAATCAAACAGGTATCAGCAATTTTCTGTGCACAGAATACTAACATGATAAAATTGCACCAGACACTTTACCTATTTCCCCCTTTCCTTACCGGGGGTGGAACGAGGGCTGAGTTAAGACAGAGTGGATAGAGTTTCATGTTTAAAAACACAGTCTAAATCTCCTGGCTGGAAAAAGCCAGGTTTATCCCTTTGCTGTAAGGCTCACTGGATGTCTCTGCTGTGACAAGGCCCAGCTCATGCAGGCTCCATCCTGCTGCTCACTCCAGCAAGGAGGAACTGAGAGTGAGGTATGATCCAATCTAATGACCGTGTCCCTCGAGGAACTCCAAACAAATGCTGCTGTCAGTGGAGCCAACTTGGACAAGAGTTTTTCTTTGGGGGCAATTACTGTATCTTTTCTTTGCCTCCTTCCTATTACAGCTCATCCGGGTCCCCATGTTCTTACCAAGTGGAAACAAACTACAACTCATCCCCCCAAACACAAGGAACACTCATAAAGCTACTGCAAGGCACAAAGCTGCCTTCTAGAATGTTCTGATTCACTGCCTTTTATAGACAGCATGGATCAGACAGCTCTTCCCCTCTCAAATCTATAAGCTCTTTGTAAAGGAGCAATGAATTAACCCATTCACCAGCCCTGACAGGGAACTCAGCATTATTATTAAAGTTTTGAGGGGGAAACTGAGGCACGGATATAGAAAGACTTATTAAATCCAGCTCTTGTGCTGTCTTGCATCCTCCTGATCTTTAAAACATCAGATGCTTCCTCACTCATTAGTGTTGGAACCCCTTTGGGAAAGCCTCTCTGCTCCTCAGGATGTGCTGACAGCACAAACTGCAGGAAAGCCAGTCAATGGGATGACAAAACGTAGGGACAAACATTAAGTGCTTGATGAAGGTGCAGAAATCACAAGGAGAGACTTGAAAAAGCACAGAGAGAAGCAGGGGAGAAGGAAAGCAAAGCCATGGCAGGACGGGAGGGGATGCTCTGAAACACTTCATGCTGAGAACGGGGGTTCATTCACAATAGTGACTGATCAGAACATGCTCCAAAATCTACATGTTTGCACAGAACAAAAAAAGCATCTGTGATGAACAGCCCAGTCAGGACACAATTCCAGACTGCCTTTCATTCCCACAGGGCTACAGGGAACACTTTTAAAAAATTTACTGCCATTCCACCTGTCAAGCAACATGACATGCTCTGCAGCTCTGCTTCCAGACACATGATATTAAGAGCACTGATCAGTCCTTTCAGTACCTGGAAAATATTTTGCTGTCTTGGATACCAACAGAACAAAACCCAACCTGACTTTTCAGTTAAAACCCCTCCAAGACTCCACTGAGATGCTGAGTATTAAAGAAGCTTTTTGTAAGTTAAAAACAAGCAGAACGGACAAACGTAGACCCTTAATTATAGAGCATTTTAGTCTTTCTGCTTTCAGAGATGTGCTGCAGCAGATTCAATTTTTAATTTTTAAGGCTAACAACACGAGAGGAGTGATGAGTGAGTGTAAAACCCCAGTCAGTGCCTCTGAGCTCCCCTCCCTTTCTGATGGCTGCACACTGGCAAGGTTAAGCAGCTGCTCCCAAGGAAGAGCCTTGTTCCCTCGCAGCGCTGCTCAGAGGTGCTGCCCACGTAGGTGTAAATACATCTGTCTTTTGCCATTTGCAGTAATACATGCCTCCTCCACTCCTCCCAGCGAGGCAGATGGTCCCTGTCCTGTCGAAAAATTACACTGCACAGCCCCACAGTGCGACGTGTTTCCAGAAATACGAGGGCAGATGTTAAATATGTTAAACACACGCTTTGCCCCCTGGAGGTTTAAGTTAAGGCTGCTGTCTCAATTTGGTCATTTTAGGCATGCCAGGCTTCTTGGATGCGAGGCATTCCTCTTAAATCCCTGCTTTATAAATGCAGCTTTTCATGTTAATTTGGTGTACTTTCATCAAATATTTTGGATGCAGAACAAATGAAGGAAGCTCTCGGCTTAGTGTTACACAGTTACACAGGCTGCGCTGAAAATTATGATCCTCATTCATGAAAACTCTATTTACACAGCAGGGTATTTCCCATGACTGTTGTTTTTCCCCCTTGCATAAGCCTCGCTGAGCATTTTAAATTTAATTAGCTTTTAAAATCACACAGAACGGGGCAGAGGCAGTTTATGAATAGTATAATTTATGGGAAAACTCTGGATACGAACACTCGGAATATGTTTAAGGTGTTCAAGAATAAAACATTCAATAAAATAAGGCAGACGTACTACATTTGCAACAGTTTTAGAAAGGTTTGCTGGTATCACCAAGCATTCAGGAAACAGCCTTTGCAATGAATTCTGCATGAATGACTTGTAAGCCAAGTGGTTTTTCCCAAATCCTCCTCCTCCTCCCCAGTGTTCCTATCACCTACCTGCCTCAGTAGGTCCTCAAATGGATTTTTAATTTCTTTCTCTGCCTTGCCTCACCTTGTTCTAAGAGTCCATTCCAGTCCTAGGAGCCCAAATTCACGTTTCTCTCCTTCCCTGACCACTCTCTTCCAGTCAGGTTTTTGCTCTTTGCCCTCTTTGAGGAGCTGGGACTCCTGCTCATCTTGCACACCAACCTCCCCCTGATCCCACCTCCCTTCCTGCCCTCACCCACACCTGTTTCTGCTTTCCAAATTCACCTGATCAACAGCACAATCTTTTCCCCTCACCTGTGTTTCAACTGTAATCAGGGGGAAAAAAAAAAAGGCCAAACTAAGCAGCTGAAATGAGTGTCTGAAATGACCCTCAGACTGTCTCTTCACTGTTTCCTAAGTTCCATTTACAAGTATCTGTGAAGTTCAGGAATTTATCTGCAGTCAGGCTCTGTGCTTAGGGCAACTGTGTGTTCACAGCTCAGGATCTGGCTCAATGAGCCCAGTGAAATTCCTGTTTCCAGCAGTAAGAGAAGGACTGGATTGCTGGACAGACATGTATGCAGGCACACTGAAGCAAGGAAGGCAGCGGCTGCACTTGCCAAAAAGCAGGGAAATGTTAGGAAGCTGTAGGACTCCCCAGCTGTTTTGTCCAGCCACATGCCATGCTCCATCTATTTTCCTTAAAAATGTAAAAGCCCTCTGTAAATTTATGGATTAATCAGACTTTTAATTAGAAAATATTCAGGGATTTGAACAACCAAAAATGGAGAGGAAAAAAATATAATCATCACCCAGTAGCTTTATGTGTTAACTGCAATAAGAGAAGATTTGAAGTTCAGCAAGAGTCTCAACTGTTGAACAGTATCAATTAACTTGAAATTGTTACAGTTTATGAAGCTCATATAATCTGCTTAGTAATTATCTGTATTTAGAGGAGCTTTCCCCAACAAATACTCTGAAGTGCTTTATCATGGCCCAGTGAGAAGTACCGAAGTGCAGCTGGCCCTGGAAGTCCACACGTGAATCACAGAGTACAGAACAGGCACTTCAGAGGAAAAACAAGGTCAAGGAAACAGCAGCATTAGGTTTTGCCTTTCTGCTCAACCTGGCTTACTGTCTTTCCAGTCCTCATGGTCAAAAATCAATTCTGCTTGAAAAGGTTGGAATTCAAAACAAACAAACTTTAGCAAAAAAGCAGAACCATATTTTATTCTGATTGAACACAGCTCTGCTTATGTTTCATTCCAGTTCCTGGTGTGAAAATGTCTCCTGACCCATCCAAATGAATATTCCTGATTTTATTTCATTGACTTATCTGCTGCGGGTTTTCTTGTCTCATCTTCCCCCACCCCCTTCTGCTGTCATTAAATTTCATACACTGAAATTAAGGTAAGGAATAAAAATATTTATCACTAGCAACACAAATTATTTCCACATGAATTAAGGTGGTTAAGGAAGGTTTGTGCCACTTACCCTGTGCGTTTGGTGATGGTCCCCAAGGTCATTGGCTGTTTGATTTGAGCAAGAGGCAACACCACAGTCAGACTTGGAAGAGGCAGCAGTCGAGGGTTCCCAGGATTGTTGTTTGTGAAGTTGTTGTAGGTGTCTTGGCTGTTCAATTTACCTTGATGGGACAGAGACGTAACAAAACACGTTATTGGAATTTTTTCTTCATTTAGCATTTCTACACCTGCCTGAATAAGATATAAAAAGACCAACAAAAAACAAAAAGAGGAAAAAAAATAATGACCTCCCGTTGTAATAAAGAAATTCTAAAAAATTCATCTTCCTTTCAGATACAAAACAAATGACAATAGAAGCAGCAAATACTAATTTTATCTATGGAAATAAGAAAGGATTCCCTTCCATGGAAGTGAAATTATTCCTGCTGCTGCTGCTTGCCTGACAGTTTTGTTCACCAGAAAGTATTCGAGTTCAATTTGAAGCACAAGCTCGGGATACCAATTCTCTTTTTTTTTTTTCTTTTCTTTTTTTTAAAAAAAAGGAATATCTGGAAGGGAATTATTTTCCTAAAGTACCACATACAGTGTTGGTAATTGGAAGTCCTGAAAAGGTCGCTTTTGTTGTCTTGATGGATAAAGACAGAGAATAATCATCTGCAGAACTGAGGCTGGAGGAAAATACCGAGTAACGACAGAAAAATCAAGCCATGCCTAACGACATGCAAAAATCGAGACGGTATCAAAAAAGTCATAAACCTCATATTCATTCCAAAAGAAGAAAATGAGCCATAGGTAGTGAAAAAAAGGAAAGGGAAAACATAAGCAGAAAAGCCCCAAGAAGCCTAAATTTAGCTTGTTTCAAAGAGGTCTGTGCTGGATGGACGCCCAGTGTGGCTACGCTTTCTTACTCGCTGCATCACTCTGTAGTCACAACCTTTCATTCTTCAGCTGGAAAAGGAAACGAGCTCCAAATTTCATGGACAGTAAAGAAAGAAATGTGAAGAAACCGAAGAAAGAAGTTAAACAAAAAAAGGGGACAGTCTGTTTATAACAGAATCAAAAGTACTTTAAATAGACAAGCAACCATGAATTAAAAGGTTTAGATCATTAACTTGTTTTGCTGTGTTCCTGTAATGCTGTGAAACGCTGGCTTTGTTCTTCTTCAAAAGGGAGCCATATTGGGAATTAGGTTCCTAAACAACCGAGGCATTCTACACAGATATTATACAAATCCCAGGCCAAATCCATACAATCTGCCTCAAGAGCAGCCACCTTTTTTCAAGGAAGAAAAACAGCACAGCAAAGGGTTTCTCACAGGAAGCTGCCTGAAAAGCTTTAATGGTACTTCAGATGGATTGAAAATAGGAAAAGGAAGGCGGAAAAATCTTAATGAATGTCTCATCATCCTAAAGACACTCAAGGCTTCCTTTACCCTTCTTTTAATGCTATATAATTGTAAGCTCAGGGGTTCTATTTGGGTTTTTCTGCAAAGTCCCCAGCCCTCTGCATGTCAGACGAGCACAATAACAGAAATGATGACATTACCAAGTGTATTTTGTGTGAGTATCTGGCCCGAGCGTCGGTCAATACGCTTTAAGAGAAATAGCAAGGCTTTAATGAAGAACAAGCCTATTGAAGTCCCAGAGAGCAGATTTCATTAATAGCAATTTTCCTGCACCAACTTGGAATAAAAAGAAACGGGAAAGGAAAAAAAAAAAACCAACAAACCAGCTCAGTTTTAAATTAAGGCTGAGATGCAATTAATTTTTTTAAGATTAGCTTAATAATACATTCCTGGTTCTTGCAGAAAGGCGTACGAAGAGTTTTGTGCATTATTGTCTAATTAGTTACTGTTCAGGCAACCAAGGCCTCTCTGAAAGTGTCTCCCTCTCCCCTATTCCCCTTGATCCACATTTGCACAGCAAACATCACCAGGATCTACCGAGGGGGTTCCAAATGTCTGTAATTTGTTTTCTTTCACTTGCTTAGAATATAATGATTAACTCTGAACTCCTGAACCAAAGGCTGTGTTGGAACAGCCCCCTCTCCCCTCTCAAGGCACATTTAATGACTCAGTGCCCTCCACTCCCAACTTCGTGTGGTTTTCCATATGCAAAACCTTCGGTTGAATCAATGAAATATTTGCATGCAGAGAAAGGAGGCATTTACAGACATCCTTCCAACACAGGGATGAGCTGCTTTACTTCCATGCAAGCTGAGGAATCCCAAGGCAGTTAGGGATACTCAGAAACTGCAGGATTAACTCATTCCTTCAGAGTTTTCTATTAATTGCAGTAACAACATCCTACAATTCTCAGGCTCACACATAAGAAGACACAGAGTAAACAAAAAAAGTAATAAACTATAAAGAAAGAATTAAAATGTATAAAAGGGATGCCGAACAGGACCAAAATCTAAGATGATGCCTCTTGGAAAAAAAAACAAAAAAGAGCCTTCAGGAGGGCAAGCATTTAATTTGTGGATATGTATTTGGAAGTACAGCTTAATCTAATGTATAGAAACCTCAATAAAAAATTAACTAAAGCAAGGCTCAGAATGCACAGCCCAGACATGACAAAAAAATTCAGCTCTGACAAATGAAAAAGCTGTAACTACCAAACATATGTCACAATAACCCTTGCCTGCCAACCTGTATTTTCTGCAGCAACATTCAGTTGCTTAACTGCAAAAAAATGTAATTACAAGCGATACGAGTCAAAAATTAAAAGTTGGAACGCTGCAGAAAGGAGAGAAATTATTTCTGACAGTAAAGTTGTTCTTGAAAATCTGACTACAGTAAAATTCAGATGGTGTGGACGATTAAGGTTAAAGAAAACCCCCTAATCTTCTGGTGTGGCGTTGTACTCATCCAGAAATTCGAAAAATTCCCCTTCCATTCCTCCAGCCTTTCCAAGTAGGAAACTCCTGCAGCAAACAGGAGTTGTGTGTGCACAGGGCTGCTGTATCAGGCCAAAAGAGCACAAAGAATGCACTCAAGCATCAACATTATTCCTGCAGCTCGAGCAGTTGTTGATTCACTGTCAAAGGACAGGCAACAAATAAGCCAAAGTTTAAGTCTGCTAGAAATATCCAATATTCTTCCTCTAGGATGCTGAACTGCAGTTACCTCAGGACACGTGGACAGTGCGTTCAGCTGTACATGGTAACGTGGCTGTGCACTGACAGCTGCACACAGATCACATCCCATCCACTTTCTGTGGCAATTTAGGGAAATGGAGAGAAACTTCATTGTCACCAGCACAATCCCAGGGTCAAACACGTCCTCTCAAGGATCACTCTGAACGTTTCCAGTGGAGCATCCCGAGTGAGGAGGGTCTTTCCCTTGGTAATCACCCAGAGTGGGAGCTCAACAGCCCTCAGGACCCCGTGCAAGACAAGTCCCTTGGGTCAAGTATTTGTCTTTCCATGGGCTGCCAGGGAAGAGATTTTCAGAGCAGAGTTGAAGAGCTGTGCACAGAATACACTAAAGCCAGTTTAGGCTAAGGTTTATTTTCCCTTGTGCCTGCACTCCCTGTCCAGTGTGGGCCACAGCTCAGCACTTGCATTATTTCCATTCCAATATTACAGATTCAGAGTCCGAATTCCTGGTCGCAGCTAAACCCATGTCAAAACCTCCTGTGGTTAATCCTCGTTCAGCCTTTTAGACTTCCACTGGAGAGAAATAAAAGAAAAAAGTCTTATGTCTCCTTTTAAGCTGCTGGTGAACGTCTGATTGATTTTAGTAAGGGACTTCCAAAAAGCCAAGGATGCCATGCTCTGGAGTCTGACAGAAGTTTATTTACAAGTGCAGCTTCCCGTTGGGTAAACATTGCCTACTGAGAGCTGGCAAACCAGGTGGTTCTGCCCTTGTACCTGCTGGCTGAGAGCCTGCAAAACCACTGTCATCTCATCGCCCCACAACCTGAGCCACGCTTTTCCAGACATTCCATCCCACTGATAACCAAAGGCAAAATGGATTAAGCTGGGGAGAGAAGTGAAGAAAGCGAACAACAATGTGCTTTGCTGTCAGGGGGAGGGAGAGGGGCCGGGCCGTATTCCCAAAGGAACCATCACTAACAGACTCGCTTCCACCGAGGAGAAAAGGGAGGCCTCGAAGTGCCGGACAAAAGAAATCCCAGCAGACAAAGGGAAAACAAATTAAAAGCACCATTATAAAACACAGATGCTATAAGGAAAATAAACTTCACAAGATTTAGTGGGTTTTGACAAAGCTGGACATCTGTGGAAAAGCCATCAGGAGCAGCTCCCAGGTACGGCCGGACAGGCATCTCCTCCCTCCTCAGCAGAGAACCCTCTGGGAAGAGTCACCCTCAGCCCTCCACACACCTTCCCCACTGCAATGCTCATTGATCAACAGCTACAATTTTATTTATGGTTATTTTATCTATCATAATTGTTAAACCTCTCCGGACCTGAATATGAGATCCAAACATTGGATCAAATCGCTTCTAAGTTTTCAAACTGTATTTTTGGATAAGGAAGGAAACCTATTCCAAGTGGAAAATGTTCAAGACTTGCAAGCTTCTAACGCTGTTCAAAAAGCAATCAATCAACTGAAAGCAGTTAATACAGTAACCTGTCCTCTTCTGATCAACTGAGAGCCTTCATGAATTCAGGCCACATTTCAGATTGGTCAGCGTTTGAACAGAGCAAAACTACACCACCGTATAACACAAACACGAGACTATCACCAAACTGAAATGAAATCCTTTTACCCATTACATTTCAGCACATATAGGACATCTCTCCCTATGCCAGTGATGCAGGATTTGCTCTGGTGTCAAGAAATTCCACCCTGTCAGTGAGTAAAGCAAAGAGGACTTGGCCCAGACAATGTTTCCTGGTAGGGAAGTAAAGATCAGAAGGATTTTAGTTTCTCTATACACTTTACATGAAAAACTAAAGTGGTATGAAGCACCTCTCAGCCTTATAATAAAATGCTTCGATGTTGATTTTTTCCATTTTTCTTCCATTACCCCAATACAAAAAGCTTAGTAATGCAGTGTCATTAAAATTCAAACCCCATTTGATTAGCTTTTATATCTTACAGTATTTAACAGACTCCATTTCAAAGGGTACCACGTAGTCTACTGACATTAACACTACATGTAAACATCTGTAATTTGGGAAATAAAACGCAGTAACTCCAGGCTATGCAATCATGTGGAGGCCAAGCTGCAGGAAAATGAACTGTGTTTGGCCATTATTTCTGTTTAGTGTAACACTGAGGATTCCTCAGCTAAACATTCCCTAATCATATAAAGCAAGGGAAATAAAATCCTTTCTAACTGGCAGGCAAAAAAATGGCAGGAAAAACAGAAGTGTCATGGACATGGTGGTTTATTTTGCTTTGCTTTTTATTCAATACAAAAGGTTTCCCGGATGAGAATGGAAAGCTTCCCAGCTCCAGTTCCAAGACTTTCACCCTCGCTTCTGACCTTTTCTCAGACATGTTCCAGTATAATCTGTAATCTACTACAGTCGGAAGAGGAAACAGCAGCGCCCTGGTGAGAAACGCTGCCTTGTGACCCGAGGAGAGAACCCAGCGGAAGCAATGCTGGCTCACACAAACTCAACAGTGGCCCCAGAAACACACTCAGCACCACCAGCCCTAATTACTGCCAAAGTGGGCCTTTTCTTTCATGTTTTGGTTTATTCAGTCAAACATGTGCTATCTTTCTTTCTGAAACGTTAGACGTTTTCCTAGAAAAAGTCAGGAAACTAATTATTTTAGTTAATGATCACCTCTCAATTAAAGTTACATTGCCATTTCCTTGAATTGTGTCCTATCAAATTTAAACTCATTTCACACCCTAACCCTCAATATTTCCAATACAATTAAGCCCAATAAAGGAGAAATATTATGTCTTAGCTGCTGCATGTATACCCACTTCATGTACTGCTCAGAGCAACTTTCCCTCCCAGCTAAAGAGGTCCAAGTCCAAAACCCATCTCGAATTTGATTCCATTGGAATGGGTGGGAGAAAACGGCGCAGCCGGTTGTTTTTGTAACATTTCAAACCACTTGATATCAAACCTTTGGAAACACAGCTGCACTAAATCTCCCGATTGTCCTAAGGAAGCAGAACTTTCTCTCAGTTTGCATCCTGGCAAGGCATGTGATGGTGACAGTCAGAGTGCTCTGCCAAGACGTGCAAGCGCCAGCCCAAGTGTCTCCGGCACTGCTGAGACAGAGCCCTCTGCCCTCTCACCCGAGCTCCTTGAACTCCAGCCCTTCCAACTGCTCGTCAGCATCATCCACTCAAAATCTGAGCACGGCCTCCTAACAGTCTCTTCCCCCTTCTCAAGTTTTTCTTCTACTATCTTCACTCTCAGAAACTTTGTCCCCCAGTTATAAAGTGTCCCACTGATACCCAGTAATTTCCACTTGCCCTGGGCACAGGTCAGGAGAGAGGAGGAACTGCCACAACCCCTTTGCTGCCTGTACCTCTCCCTGGCCAAAGATGGATTGTGAAAGAACAGTTCCAACCTCAAGCTCTACCTGGGATTTGAGCCTGTCATTTACTTATGCAACCAGTGATGTATGGCTGGCCATTTTTCCTACCTCCATGTGTATTTCTTCCTTCCCTGCATTGAAAAGTAATTACGCTGACAGTCCAGAGGAATCAAAAAGCAGAGGAAACCATTCTGTCAGAACAGCAACAGTGTCCCGGGCCCCATGGCACCAATCACAGCAGCTGTGAGGACATCTACAGTGTCAACTGCCTTGTGCAAAAAACAACTCCTTGAAAATCTGACAAAAATATCTACTTCTTCCCTTGTTGTCTACCCTCCTCATTTTGAACAGACACCAGTTTGCTGTGCTAAAGCTGCTCAAAATGCCACACAACAAAGGTGTCTGGAAGCACTTCCTTAGAAAACAACCCCTCTGCCACACATACAAATTTGGCATAATAATCATCTTTCAGGACTTATTTAACTAAAAATACTGTTGGTGCAAATCTCCAGTCCATTTATGGACAAAACTCGAAATAAACCCAACTAAACTGGTTTGCCAGCTGTTGGCTCCAGGCTTTGCGCAGGCAACGCTTCAGCTGGGTTGTTCCAGATGGTGGTTCCCAGCCCAATGAGCCAAACTGGCCATCCTGCTCTTGGGTCATCTCCAGCAAGCACCAGGCTCAGGCAGGGCCAGCTCCACACCTTGCCATCCTCTTTGAGCCAGACCTCGCACCTTCAACTCTCCACAGATGGAAAGACTCCAGAACTAGTTTCCTGTAACTACTACGGGTGTAGCTACGGAGTATTTTGCAAGCAACCCCGAAGGAGCAGTGCCACCCTCGCTGCTCTGGGCCAGAGGCTGTGGCTGCAGCTAGCACAGCCCTGAACTGGAGTTAGCAAAGCCTTCTGAGCAGGGGACTCTGTGAGCTCAGCCTAACAGCGCACTAATGAGGTTATCGCACAGGCAGCCCCGGGCACTGCGCAGAGACTCTGCCGCTCCCATTTCTTGCACAAGGGAATTTTGCTAACACTGTCTGCTGGTGAATGATGAAGCGCTTGAGAAAACAAGTATGTACTACTGCTGCCCCTTGTCACGTCTATCCATCATAATTCATATCAGCACAGCTCTCAATTCAAAGCCTCCTTTCAGGGATGGCTCCGAGATGCTTCAGCATTGTGAACTTTGGGAAACTTGGGTGTCTCAGATTTCTCTGCCAAATGATACAGACAGAAAAACTGATCAGCCTGTCTAGGAAACTGCAAAATGATTGGGCTGGGAGTTTCTGAAGGACATCTCTGCATGCAGCTGTGCTGGGTGAGAAGAAGGGAGAAATTTAATGGCAGCTGCGTTGGGTGAGGAGAGAGAGAAAGTCTGAGCTTATTAGAATTTAGGATGGATGATAAACTATATATTAATAAATCTGTGATTTTTATTTTTTTTTTATCTCCACCTTTTTACCCCTGCCTTGTTTTCCCTCTAGTTGCAACCATTAGCACAAATATTTTAGCACCTGAATTCAATCTGGGTTGAATACACAGGATTTATCCCAAGTTATGTGGAGGGAAAAAAAAGTGCCTTGAGAATCACTGCATTTGAGAACTTGATAATAATATCCATGGGTAATTATAATAAATGGCTTGTCTGAAACACCCATAGAATAGGAAACTGAAGCAAACCCTAGCCATGTCTCCGTCCTGCACCCTCCACAGCTCTGCTCTTTTACCCATGACCGTTAAGGATGTTTTCTGGCTCCGTGACAGCATCGTGACTCAGGTCATGAGAAGTGTCAAAGATGCATTTCCTTGAGATGGGAAAAAGCAGCTGATTTTAACAGCCCACAAAGACTAAGCAAAAAAGAATAAGCCCAATCAGCACATTTAAGGGTAAAGATAAACCTTTTAAAAGATACAAGTATATTTTATTTCAAATCTTAATGCTTACGTTTCTTTCCATAAAGTGTTTACATTTTTCAGACTACCAAAAATGCACAGTTGATTAAATGCCTTGCTTAGGAATAATAAACTGGAAAAAAAAAAAAGGACAACAAGGGCAGCACCCATTTACTGCATAATCCATTACCAGTCATATAGACAGGGAATCTGCAGGCATGAGGGAGCAGCCCTGGGTTCCCAGAATACCCACTGCCAGGGGAAGCAGAAGGTGTTGGGGCTTGAACCCAGCAGGTCCATCAGATAAAGTGACTGTTCCCACCAGCTCTTGTCCCATTCCTTCCCCTCCCTGGTTACTAACACGGAGCTTCACATGCTTTCACCTTCCCTCATGCCAAACCTTCCTTGTCATACAACACCCTCCATACTTCAACCTCCTCCTTCAGCTGATACAGTCTCTTGAAAAACTCTAGATTCTACTTTCTCACCTTGTGATCAAACACACCACAGCCTTGTATCAGGTGAGCAAAGCTACTTTTTGTCATTTCACTGATCGCAGCTCCCTCGAGCCACTTACATTCCTTGACCCACCAACAAATGTCTGGGCTGCCTCGTCTCCCCTGTGCTAGACCTCTCTTCTCCTGACCTAATTCCAGCCACTTTTGTGCTCTGGCCACCACCACCATGCAGAGAACCATCCCTGCATCACTCCTTCAGCGACTGGCTCTTTTCAGCTGCCTTGTTATTTCCTAGCTCAGTCTCACTGATGGTTTCTATGCTGATTGCACTAATTTCTCCCTAAAACCCCGTTCAGCTGTACACAGACGTGTCTAGCCCTCTGCACAGACACATAAGGCACACTGAGGAGACAAGGCTACACTTGCTCCTTCTCAGGGATCATTAATATTATTTATCAATTTCCAATTGGCAGCTGAAAACCCGATCAAAGTGATGCATCAGCTGCAGGATGTTGTTACTGCTCAGAGTGTAGAGAAGGAAATGCACCAGCCTGTCCTTTATATACCTGGTTAACCGGGGAGATTTGCACGTGGAAAAACGCGGGCTTACTGTAAATTAAGAGGAAGCAATTGAAGGAACAATTGCAATAACCATAAAACCCCAAAATGTCATTTTAGTAAGTCATTTTTAGACAAACACTTAAAATTTCAGCTACTTCTTGCCCTCCCTCAGTACCTGCCTCTGACCTTATCAAAATTGTCTTCAATATGACGACACACTGCATATCTCGAGAGCTGCAATTCCCTTCTGGTGTCCATCTCCTTCAGTTTATTTGGAATATTCACACTTTCAAGTATCCAGGCAAACAAATATTTGCTGCACTGTTTACCTGCTCTAAACCCTTTATGTACAGACACAACTTCCCTGGTGACAGAATTTACCAGCCTACTTCCCTACTTATCCAAAGGGAATGGATCTTTTCCTTCCACTTCAGAAACTACCCAAAATACCCCACCCGCTTCTTTCACTCCACTGACCATCTATCCAACACCAGAAAAAAAAGAAAAAAGAGGGGAAAAAGCAAAAAAGCAGCTAAAAACACAGCTCATTTACACCCAGCAAGCTGCTGGCCAGGTCCCAAACTGGTGCTCCTAGTTGTTCCCACCTCTTTTCCCGGCCTTGCACACGGGCACTGGAAGGAAGGAATTATCATATAAACACAGAAAAGCCTCAAAAAGCCCTTAGAAAGGATAAATTAATTCCGTGTTTCCCAAGCACCTCAAATCTGCGAGGAGGAACTTCGAGGGGAGGGTGTGAACTGAAGAGAAGCACCGGGGGGTTCAGGCAGTGGAGGGCTTATATTTGCCCCCGAATAAGTATTTATATGGTTTATAGGAGCAACTCAGTGCATGTATTAGTGGGAAAAGAAGGTTTTATTGCGGGGCCCGCCTGAAGGGCCATGGCCGGGGGGAGGGCGCCCCCTGCAGGACACGGAGGGGATGGAGGGGCCGGGGGAGCCTCCAGCTGGAAATCCATTAAAAGAATCCCTTTCCCGTTGGAAACTGGTCAATAAGGATAGCAGTGACCCACTGTGGCTCCACTCTGGGTCTTCTCGCTGTGCTTTATGTGTCAGGGCAGGGTTTGGTTACACTCACGTACGGCAGAAGGAGAAATCCCTGCAGCCAGGCACTAAAATTGAGCTTGGAAATAAGAAGAGAGGCATGTTCAGGGGAAAAACTGGGCTCCAAAACGGAGCTCGAGAAGGAATTGTTTGAAATTATGTTTAAGTAAAAAAATACCTGAGTGTGATGCTGTGAGAAGCAGGACAATTACACAACTGAAAGGACATTAAAACTACAGGACGATGTTGCAGCTTCATCTGCTGGTTTGTGCACATTTCTACAAACTGGTTTTAGCAAGAGACACCACTGATTACAAAGAGAAAAATTAAACTTAATAGACACTTTCCAAAAAACCATTTTCAGCTCATGTTCGCAGCGCTGCGAGTTAAACTCTGCAAAGGAACTGCTTTAAGTTATTATACAGTTAATTTTCTTTGAAACTATTTCTGTCTGCCTCTCTCTAAATAGGTGGTTTCTTAAGTGAGTGTTACTTAAAGGAAACCAATCTGTTTTTCAGGAAGGGCTGATGATGTCAGTCCTTTCAACTCTGCTTTCCCATAAGAATTCTTGTAGTAAAAGGAGTTTCACTCTGGGAAATAGTGAAAAGTAACGTGAAAGTATTTAAAGCATCTCAGGCTGCGTGTTTATCAAACCTCCAGTTTTCTGCTTGGATTTCAGTCACGTTGCCATTGTAACAAACGAAGGGAAAGCGAGATGAAACCTTCAGATTTTTAAAATTAGCAAAGATTTTGCAATGAAAAATGTGCCATACTAAAATATTTACGAAGAGATAAATACCAGCCTCAGTGCACTATATCCAGAACAACATGTTTTTTCATAATTCTAAATTTATCTACTCCATCTCAGCATCGGAATTAAATCAGGGAAAAAAGCACGGTGTATTATGAACAGTTTTTTGGCAAAATCACACCATCCAAATAAATACTTCAACCCTCAACAAAATGCAAGACAAATTCAGAGAGTATCGTATTACTATAAAATGGTTTTAGTAGGTGTGGATGTGTAGGTGGCGGTGCAATGTTTAACTTACTGTATTATTATTATTATTATTGTTTGTTCTGATACTGAAAATTCCTGCAACAGAGAAACTCCAGGCAGAGCTGCAGAGACTTTATTTCACTTACCTGTGGTGCAAGAAGTACTGATAGTAACACTCTGTAAATTTTAACTTGCAGAATCAAACTATTAGGACTTATATATAGTTTTCAATCTTCCAAGCAAAGCATTACATTTTTACAGCTAAATGCTCCCTGTTATTCCCATATGGGTGTCCTGAAGAGAACAGGGACATGTTTGTATCACCAAGGACATAGTTCTGCTTTTACTACTCATCCCTTAATCCCCACATCACACCTGTGAGATGGGTAAGAACCAGAAACCCCATTTCATACAAGGAAAAAAGGTCATTTAAGGCCATGTTCTACCCTAATATTCACCCCCACAACCAAGTGATGTTGTAACAGTCTTATAATAGTAAAAGCCCATAAAAGGATCCCAACCTAACTCAGATATTCCTGACAACTCTGGCAATGCAAAGGAATGACAAAAATACCACGTCACTGGATTAACAGACAGAACAGCCCAAACAAAATCTCTGTCGGCTATAAAAGGTGCAAAGGAAATCTCTCTTTATCATCCCCCGTTTAACAGTTTACTTCATTCTGCTGAAAAGAACAAAGCCAAACTATGATTCATTTGGAAATGAAATCATCCCCACCCCCAGTAAAGGCTGACATTGTGTGGGTAAACAGTTCCTGGGGTGCTCCAACAAAATGTAAATAGATTGCCTTGCTACTATATACACAGCAAACAGTTTCATTTTGAAACTAGGAGGTGAAAACTATGACAGAGCATGAACTCTGAAAATATTTACAAGAACAAAAGCTAATCACAGGTTACCATCAATACATTTTTTTGCTAATCAAAAAAAGAAGATAACAAGCCAGTGCTTTATGCACAGCAGTCCAGCCTTTTGGCACAAGGTTGTAGCTATGATATTGTAATGCAAAAGCAATATTAGCAGAAGGATTAAGAGCAGTTTTTTTAACTTAGGGTTTATTTAAAGCTTTCTAGATTGCAAAGGACACACACACAAAAAAATCCTCCAACCACAGTCTTCTCTGAATCAGTCTCCTAATCAACAATTTGTCCCAGTGCAGTGGTGCTCTCCCAGGTTTTATTTCCACTATAATCAGATGGATTTAGAGGATGATTAAGGAAAGTAACAGTTATTCTTCTTGAAGAAAACTACAAAATTAAACTAATTCCACACATGGGGAACAAGGAGATTATTACTGCTGTCACACAGCAGAAAGCTGATAAACAAAGTCAGCCAAATAAAATTTACCAAGCTTTGCAGAGTGAGTTAAAAGTAAAGCCAGGAATGAAACCCAGGACTTCCCTTCTCTGTTCCGAGGACTAGTTTACACTCCTGTCCCCAGACTGCTGTAGCTCCTCCAAACAACAATAATTTAACATTATAATATGGTAAGGAGCTGTTACAGTGTGAGTAAACACATCTTAGCTCCAAATTAAAATAATCATCGGTCTCTGGCTAATCCAGCTGCCACACACACAATCCCTCTGCTGAAAGTCCCTGCGAACTTCAGGCGTTCTTTTACAAGTTGATGATAAATGGCTTTTTATAAAAAGCCTGTAAGAGGGTTCAATATCCTGCCTGCCTGCAGCCAGGTAAACTGAAAAGATTACTGAAATGAAAAAGCAGCAATAAAATTACTGAAAATAAGACAATATTTTCCCAAATGGATTCTTTAAAAAGAAACCATTTTATCTTTTTTTTCTAAGATTTTTTTTTTTTAAGACAACTCTCCTATCTCCTCTACACAATCTCCAGAAATTTCTCATGGCAAACTTTCATAAGCAGGTTTGTGAGTTACCAGCACACAGTCCTAGCCCGTGTCCAACTTCAAGCCCTTCATCATTGAAGTGATGAGCCCAATCTGGGTGAAGTCCTCCAGGAGCCAAAGTCACCTCCTGCCTTAATTCTCAGTGCCCACGTGCAGCTCCTCCAATGGAGCTAATTGTTTAAACAGAGCTCATTTTCAAGCAATGATGACTGCACAGAGATCTTGAAAGAAATCTGATTTATTATCTTTCAAGACAGACCTTTGCCAAGCAAAGACTCAGAAGTCTTGAGACACTCCCCCTTCTCTCAGTAACTTGTCCATGCAGGCCTGTCTCCTGCCTAGACAACCTGCCCACCACTGAGCATCCTGGAGCAAGGGAAACTGTTGAATCTTAACTTTTAAAAAGAAGGGTTAAATCTGTTCAAAACTTCAAATGCAGCTCAGAGCACTGTAAAGGCAACAACTTACTGAAGTTTCCCTTGACAGAAAACAGAATTGGCTGGATGAAAGCTACACAAATTGATAGTTCCTTCCTCTCCTCTATGTGATGTCAACAGTTAAAAGGGACTGGATGTGCCACAGCAAACCCTTAGCAGTCCCCAGCCTCTTTCAGGCCTGACATGCTGAGCAGTGAGAGAAAGTAAAATGGCAGATACACAACTGTCTGCAAGGAGGAGGAAACTTCAGAGCACGTTTTGGGTGCCTTCCAGTGGCTCCAGGCAGAAGAGCAGGGCTCCAGAACAGCTCTGCACAAACCTTTGTTCAGAAAAGTCCAAAGAAAGGAGAAAACACAGAGGCTGCTTCTGAGACAAGTCTGGTTCCCTTAATAATCACCAAGTCATAAAACAGTTCCTTTGATTCAGAAACCCCACAAAGGTTCTCTCTATAGCAGAAGGCCCAGCACAGAGTTGGGCTTTCATGAGCACCAATCCTACTCATAATTAGGGAAGAGGGACTGTTCCTGGCCATTTTTAACACTCTCAGACTGGAAAAGGGTGGGTACTCCTAAAAAACTGCTATTTAAACATTCAAGTCCATGGAAGTTGTGACTTACTCTTAAAAGAAAGGAGACACAAGGATGCAGCAAATCCTGAATCCAAACAAAGCAGCTTCTAGCACAGACCTCATGAGAGAGAAGGGCAGAAAGAATGGCAAAAACAAAAGTGAAGAAGCTGTGACAATGATGACTTTTGAACCTTTTTTGAGGCTACCCTTCACATCCTTTGAGCGTCTCCACCACAGGACCAAAATCTTGCAAAAAATCTTACAGATGTTTTCCTTTTGCACTTATTTGTCACATTGCACACACACACACACAAAGAGAACAAAAATCTGTACCATCAGCTTCCCACTGCCTTGTTTCCACATTTCTCCTCAAGCAGCATTTACTGTAAATATCCAGATGTGCTTCCTGATCACTGAGGCTGATGAGCAATGAGAATTTTAGGTAACTGCACTTGAATACTGACTGAGTAGAAACTAACATAACTAAACTTGAAACCTAAAGACCCCCAAACATTCAGTTTAGACTGGAAATGATTAACACACCTCTGATAGCATCATTTGCTTAAGTTGCAAACCCACAGCTGTCTTGCTGAGGTATTTCCACCTTGGCTCATTCCAGTCGTACCTGCATGCACCACGTATTTTTGCACAACTCCAGCACCTTATTTTATGAAATTCCCTTCTTTTTGATGATACAAGGGGGAGGAAAGAAAGGAAAGAAGATTTACCGTGGAGTGGGGAGCCCGAGGGGCTGCTGGACAGGCCTGGGACGGGGCTGCAGCGTCCTCCCTGCTTGGATGTGAGCTCCTGCTCGATCTCCTCGAGCCCCGCGCTCTTCTGGAAGCGGCTCATGCGGTTGACCACGCGGGGGGACATGTGTGTCCTCACACAGGGCTGGCCCCCGTAGGGGTTGATGGGGAACACGTGGGAAGTGCCCCGCAGCGTGCTGACCACCACCCAGCGACAGTCGTGGCTGAAGGAGATGTCCTGCACCTGGAAAGCAGGACAGACATGGAATGGAGTCACCAGGGTACACAGCTCTAACACAGGCAACAGCCACCTTTGAAACCAGCACAAATCTTCATGGGGAATGGGAGTCAAATCCCTGCAGTTTGGGCAGGAACTCGAGTATTGGCGTATTTATCAATGAACTTACTACTTAGCATGTTTTACAGGAGTCATATATATTATTAAATGGGAGCTGCAGTGTAATACCCAGTTTCAAATTCTGTGTACTTCTCAAAAGATTCTGAGATTTTCCTTTTCAACAGGCCTGAGCTTATGAAAACAAACCACGCTGCAAAGGGCCACAGAAAGCCACAAGAGCTTGGTAGAATTTTCAAATAGAATTTAGATCTAAAAAGAGCTGGGAAATCATTTCAATTACATGTTTTGTATTTGCTTGTTTAATTTTTAGAGATTGCCCAAAAAGGGGCAAAAGGAGGGATGAGAAGACGAGAGATCTCACCACTGGGCCTGGTTTTGACAAATACTGGCACAAGTCTTATTTTAGCTTAAAATGGTCAGTTTTGAAGCAAATATAAAAATACAGTTAAACATTTTCCACTACAGTTACTCCTTGCCTAGATCTCAGATATGAAGTCCAGAAGGATTTCATTCTCTTTTAAGTGTGCTTTACACAACGCTTTGATGGAAAGCAAATTCTTGTTTCTGAAGGAATGCTTTAAAAGAGAGATTAAAGTTTGTTTCCAACCCGGTCCTGGCAGACAACTCAAGAAAACAAGTAGTCGAGGTTAAAATGATTTATCATGGAGAAAAAAAGGCCTAAACCAATTCTTCCAAAATTGTTTTTAAAGGTAAAAGCTGACTAAAAAGAACCACGTACGCAAGTGGGATTTACCAGAGCAAACAAACATATAGAGGAAGGATTAGTTTTCATTATATTATTAAACAGCATAAACTAAAGAAAATTCTTTAAGATTTCACTGAAGTCAGTTTTACAATACACTAGGTACTCAAACTGGAGTAAACACTGATAAAATCTTGACAAATATTCCAGAAATGCACTCCAGCTATTCCAGACAAAAGCAGCAAAGTATTCATCAAAGTGCGAGTTTCCAACTGAGCCCCGAAGCCTTGGAGATAAAAAAAAAGGATTTCAGTCTTGTGACAAGATATTTGGCTGACAGACTGTCACGACACCAAATGCTTCATCAGCATTACCCAGATAAGTGAGAACCAGCCTTACACACCTTCTCCCTCGAGTCCCGGTGACAGACCCCAACGATCTGGTGACACCGCTCACCCCGCTCCCCAAACTGGGACAGCCCTAGCACTTCAGTGATTCGGGTATTACTGACAGAACTCACAGCACTCAGAGCTCCCAGCTTGCTTACAAAGTGTTTCACCTTAAGAGCTTGTTCCAAAGGGATTAGAGACCCCACAGGGATTAACAAGGGCCAAAAAAGGAAACCCCGAAGCTGTGGAAAAACGATGGCACCGAGAGTATTTCAGTACTTGGTGTTTAAAGGGGTGAGTTGGAGTGGTCAAAACCAAACACAGGAATTGTATACAAACTGCCACCCTCAGTTACAACAGAACTGTGAGATGACAGAGTTAAAAAATGATATCTCACTGCCTGCATAACAGAACTGTGCGTTTCTACTCCAAAACTGCTTTCAGTTGGCATCCTAAGGGTTATGTTGGTTTAAAAACTATGTACAGCAGCCCTGGCATATGACAACCCAAGCCAAGAAACTGGGAAACAATCACTACAGGATGTTTTTTAACTCAGTGTAAACATTACACAGAGAAAAACTATTGCTGATCTACAGGAGGAAAGCATGGAACTACATAACCCAAAACACACTCTGTAAAACAGTGATCACAAACAGAGCAGGGATCGTGGCCGTGACTGCTTCAAACAGAGGCACAAGGGCTTTAATACTCAGGAGTAACAAGAAAAAGAGTGTTGACAGACGAGTGTGAATGAACTAAGATTTACAGGAACAGAGCTATGAAACCCTACTCAGCAGTGACAGAAATTATTCTGGAAGCTGCTGTTACGTATGTGGTAATTCCACCTATCTCCTCCTGGTGTCAAACACGGCCTCGTTTGTCTTCCCCAGATAAACCATGAGTAGCAGAAATTCCAGTGGGTAATTCAGGGAATATTTCCAATTCCAAGGGCAGAATTAAAGGTGCTCATATCAAACCTGGATGAGAAGGAGCCCGTTCCTTTCCAGCAGCCCTGGAAGAAGGCAGTGGACCAGGCTGAAAGGAGATTGCTCAGAAATGACTTCCAAAATGCCCCTGACAAACCCTATAAATTCTCCCCTCGCCGTGCTGTTCTTCACCACACCATTCCTGTACATTACAGAGTTCTCCACTGCTCAGAGTATAAACAAACTGCACAGTGGCCCATTAGTGGTTTTCAAGTTTATGCTAAGCGTTGCGATTTATTGCTGTCCTTTAGGTTAATGTACTATTATTTCATGTATTTAGAATATATTTCTGGATTTGTTGTTAATTATGATGTAATGTTTAGATCCCAAAGATCAATCAAGACCCCACAGTGTTTACAGATATATGTTAATACAGCACAAAGTACACCAGATCTCTCACAATGCACAGTTTATTCTATAGCTCAAGGTCAAGGTCACATTTAATACTCACGTCTGTAATTCAAAATTTTATCCACCCTCTTCTGTCTGGGCCAGTAAAGGGAATCACAGACCTGAGATTTTGTTTAACTTGGGAACCCTTAAGATACTTCGAGCTGCAATACTAAATCCTTTTGTGGGAACATCAGTGCTCTCTCCCAGTTTTACATCCATTTCTTCTGAGCAGTTTTGTCCCTTAAGCTTCACACCACATTTCCTGCATACCCAAAAGTCTGGTGAAATCCCTGGATACTTCAAGTCCTCATCAGAAACACCAAAGCCTTCTCTGGCCCAAAGGAATGCACTTAAGGCAACCACAGACTGTTAGAAGGATAACAGTGTGCATCCTCCATTTCACCCCTGCCTAAACCAAGGATCCTGTGACTCCCATCCTCAGCTTCCTTCAGCTCTGTCATTTCTCTCACCTTCACCATTTGTTTCACACAACCCCTTCCACCAAAGAACTCGCTTCTAACCTCCATAAATTGTTTCTAGTCTTCCACTCTCTTCAAAGAGTTCCAGAATGGATTGGGTTGGAAGGGACCTTAAAGATAATTTATTCCACCCCCTGCCACGGCCAGGGACACCTTTCACTATCCCAGGTTTCTCCAAGCTCTGTCCAGCCTGGCCTTGGACACTTCCAGGGATGGGGCAGCCACAGCTTCTCTGGGCAACGTGTGCCAGGGCCTGCCCACCCAGGGAAGACTTTCTTCCCAAAATCCAATCCACTCCTGCTCTCTCTGTCAGTGTGGAGCCATTTCCCCTTGTCCTGTTCACTCCACGCTCTCCTAAACAGTCTCTCTCCATGTTTCTTGTCAGCTCCTTCAGGTACTGGGAGGCTGTAATTACATCACCTTGGAGCCTTCTCTTCTTCAAGTAGAATGATCCCAACTCTTCTCAGCCTTTCCTCATAGGAGAGGTGCTCCGGCCCTCTGAGCATCTTGGTGGCCTTTTCTGGACTTGCTCCAACAGGTCAATGTCCTTCCTGTCCTCCCGTTCTCCTTCAATTACTCATCTATACTTCTAACTTCCCACTAGCCTATTTTCCTGTGTTTCCAACACTACAATGTAAAATCCTCCAAAAACTGAATTCAAATGGAACTGCCACATTGAGAGCCTGCCCTGAGCGAGCCAGTCGGGTAATTCAATACAGGGAGTCCTACAAGGACACGTCATGTGTCAACAGCTCTACTGAAGCTCAGCTTTCAGACTGTACAGATCAAACGGTGATATTACAGAATCACAGACAGGGTCACAGCACCCCCCAGGCAAATCCCCTCCTGATGCATGTGCATCATGAAAACAACGCTCCCAACACTGAACCAACGTATTTCAATAATAGTGACAAGAAATAAAACACATTTTCATCTTTCTAGAGCTCTTTTTTTTCCCCCTGCCGCCCCTTCTTCACTTGTGGGGAGTTACACCAGGTGCAAACTGTATATTCTGATGCACTTCACTGCTTTTAATTAAACTTTGATAGTTAATTGAAACAACAGGGAAGAAGGACTGGCATTGCTGCAGTGGGAACTTGACCTGCTCATGCTCACTGTGCCGTGTCACAGAGAAAACACACCGTTATGTGAAGCACAGGCCTTAAGTATTTAATTATGCTGTGCTGGGAGATGGCAGGAAGAAAAAAACAGTACCATTAACAATGAGAAAGAGCAGCAGTGCTGAGGAGCTAGGGGTCAAAATAAATTAGAAAACCGGTCTGTATGTGAATTTTTTTGGTTGAGAAAATTAAGGAAATGATGTAGCAACGAGCACAAATGAAATAATAATAAAATCATGGACTACACGACATGATTTATCAGGCCGACAGAGACCCAACTCTGTCTCCCTGAGTCCTCCAAACTGATTTCAGATTTCAGTTTCTCCCCCAGGCACAGGGAGATGTTCATGTGGGGTCTTTCAGCCAGAGCAGAGCTGCCTATTAATAACTGAAACTGCTCCAAGCTCTGGCTCCTCAAGGCACTCAAGATCCTTCTAATTGCAGCAGCTTCTTCTTGTCTGCTCTCATCAAAGACTCATCAACTTCCCAAAATCAATCTTTATTATTTCAAGTCTGTTCCTAGCTTATTTCCTAGAAATAAGAGAGTGTCTCTTCCAGAGACTATTTCAATAACTGCAACTATATGAGTGTGTCAAAAGACAGGAAGAAATTCCTGTTGGCCACGGAGGTTCCCATCGAAGGTTCGTAAGTTGTTCCAGAGTTTCACTGCCTGGACACAGGACACGACACTGTGGAATCACATCCCAAAAACACTCACACATTGCCTAGAAAAGCATAGAATGGCACATGCTCGGTGGCAGCCCAAGCTGGGATGTTTTCACCATTCCCTGTGTTTACCTGTGCCGAGTGAAGTCAGCTGGAGCAGCAGTCCCAGTGACAGTGACAGCAGTGTGACAGTGCAGGAGATCACAGAGGCCCTGGCCACGGGCCCGCCGATGCTATCGCTGCGTTTATTTGTTCTAGGCTGAGATAACACTGTTTGCAGGGACCTTGTTTCTTCTGCTTACAATTCCACATCAAAGAGAAAGGATCATCAGGTGACAGGCTAACTTTCATCTGCAAGTAAATGAGCTTCCTCAGTTCAGAACATGCTCTGCCTTCATTGAAAACCTTCCCGAATGTTCTTGGGCAAAAACACGAGTGTGGTGAGTGTTGACTCACAATGCTGTAGGACAAGAAAATGTATCCTCAACCAAACCATGCACCAAAATACACGGGCACACTTTTCTTCTTTACAGCTGAACTGTCCCAGTGTGGATCCTCTGAGAGCTTTGGTCTCCCTCTGGCACAGCTGAATACAACCAGAGCTTGCAAAGGATGGTGTTACCCAGTGCATCAGACATGCTGCTTTTTGTCCCCTTAAGGGAAAAAATATAAAATCCAAAGCGTAAGTGGCACTCAAGGACTAAAAGATATTAATCTGATGTAACTGAAACAGTGACTTCTGCCTGTGTTTGCAGAACAGTGACTTTGAACGTTGTGACCTTGGGACTTGCATCACTCCAGCCAGTGAATTATCTGAGCACTTCACATTCTCCCATGGCCATTGTCCTCGCAGTTCCCTTCTCAGGCAGAGGTCCCCTTGCCATCTCAGCCCATCTTCATCCCAGTCACATGAAAAAGCCAGTGGCTTTGTTAGGAACTGAGTGATCTTCACAGTCCCCACTCGATGTTTGATTCAGCACAAAAGGCTTCTTCTTGGATTTGCTGCTCACTATCAGTAAATACAACCTACTTTGCAATAACAGCACTTTAAAACTCAATAACATTCCGTTTGGTCGTTCAAAGCAGGCAGGAGGAGAAAAGGAAAGCCGAGTTAGGGACAGCAGCTGTGAAGAGTCAGGAATAATGCTGCTGCTCATCCTTAATTTGTACCAAGGGGAGGGGAAGCTCAGAAACCTGACCTTAGCAAGGACAGCACCTAAATGTCCCTCAGCATCATGACACCAACACAAGGGGGCTGGCAGGGACAAGCCCCTAAAATGAAGATCAGTGACAGCTGACACATGGGTGACATGGAGACACTGCTTGATGGCAGTAATCGATCAGAAATCACTGTTATTAAATCACAACACTTGCTTCTTTCCCTTTAATGCACACTGAGTGTGCAACTCAATCCACTAAGATGCTCCATTCCTGTCACTTTCTCTTAGGAGACAGGTGAGAAATATAAGCTGCTGCTCTGCCCTCCAAGCACTACAGACAAGGTAAAACAGAGACCAGGAATTCTGCAGGGCTGGTATTGCAAACTGGGTGAAATTGCAATTCACCAGATATTCATCAGGTATCTGGAACACCAATAAACTTGGTTCCCAGATTTCTGCTCCCAGAGTGAAAATGGCCTGCCATGTGTTACACTGCAGATCCAACTCTTCTTGGAAAAACTGGGCTCACAGTGTATTCCACGTGAAGTCATTTTGTGCAGGAGAGTGATCCCCTATGGAAACTTCCCTGTATCCAGGGCTCAGGCACAGCATGCAGAGAACCACCTGGAAGTTCCAGAAACATCACCCACGTACCAGTCCTTTGTCCAGGGACTGAATGGTCTTATATCATCAGCAAGAAGTAACAGCAGGAAGCACACTGATGGATCACAAAGCAAGGAGAGACAAATCAACATACCAGCCTGGGAAAGAAGATTTTGGGAATGTGGGGTGAAGCTCTGTCAGCCAGAATCTCATCTACACAAGCAGATGATTTCAGCATGGACATTAAAATCCCACATATAACACGGGCAAAATGATGATGTTTAAGCAATTTATAATGGGTACAAGCTAAACAAATTCTGACACTGATAATCACTCATGTCCATCAACACAAATTAGAACTTTTTATAGCTCCAGTACAGAAGGTGACCTTTAAGACCATTGGCCTTGATTCACAGTTAGCTTTAAACCAGGGGGAAAAAAAAAAGGAAAAAGGTCTGGTTGCAAATGTATAAATACTGTTCTAACCAGAAAGGAGGTACAGAGGCTCCCAGTGTGAGCCACAGAATATCTGCATTGAACAGTCTCCAAATTCTTGTTTAATGCTACTCATACATGACATTTACACAACAAAAGAGCAGCACCACATACTACTCTTCTCACCAAGCAGCTAAAAATACTTTTACTCCAAAAGAAAAAAGTAAAGCAATCCATCATATTATGTAAATCTTTTAAATTATGTGTATTGAGAATCACAGGTACCAATGCGATATTGTTTAATTATCCAGGGAGTTGTGAAACCCACCAACACACCTCAGACTGGTTAGAATTTTCTCCATATTCCACCATCCCAAAAGCTACACTGTTCACATCCCAAATGAAAACTGTGTGGCAAACTAGGAAAAAATTTTACTATGTTGATTCTGAGAATTTTAATGCAACGCTTTCACAGAGATGCTAATACTATACCCCCAAACCCCCTGTATCAATAAGGGTTTCTTCTCTAAGACATGTTCTGTTTGGTTTCCAGTGTGTGCCTTGAAAACAAATTTATCAGCTGTAAAAGCCAGAAGAACATCTTTGTTCCTTGTGACTGGAGTCCTGTGCTTTGGTTCTCAATATTGAGTCTTTGTATGAGAGGAGAACAAAAATAACTCTAAGACATTAAACACATTATAGAACATGCTCAAGCAGATGACAGAGTGTGTATACACACAAATCTCAATGCTCTTTGTATTATTTATAAAAATTACTTGTTAGTACTATATATATTATCCCATAGGCACAGTTTTTCCTAATTTCCTCCCACTTTCCAGATGAGTTATTCCTTCTCATAGCAAACCATTGCCTGTAAGAGCAATTACACTCTTCCAGAATGGCAGCAGCAAAGCTTAACCTAAACTATCAGTAAATTAAATTCACACAGATTGAAACATTATCAACCACTGCTACACCCAATAAGGCTTTCACATTCTACTTGTTACGAAGGCAGAAAACTTCAGGGAAATGGCACAACTCATAGGAAAAAAAGGTTTGAAGGAACAGTAATCAGGGTACCACACTAATCCAAGCTCCCAGTGCCAGGGTCATAATCACAGCGCCCCAGGCTTCTCCCTGTCACACTGCTTTACATCTGCCAGGCTGTCACAAGCCTGTGCTTGCAGTGTGTAATTGCATCAGCAAGTGCAATACTCATTTCTTACCCCGTGGTGACATTTTTATTTCTGTATTTAAAGCAGGTTCCTCAGCAGTTACTCAGTGCTCTAAAGGTGGGGCTCTCCTGATGCCTCCAAGTGCTGCGGTGAAGGACTCGAGCAGAGCCCGCTGCAGCCACAGCAGTGCCAGCAAGAGCAGCTCCCTGTCCTCCCCTCCATCACAAAATCAGTTTACTGAGCACTGGTTAAAACATCATTTCAGGCTTGCCCACCCTTGGCTAACATCCTCACTTCATCTTCCATCATTAAGGGTGGGATTGTTCAAAGTATCGCTGCAGGTTCCCCCACTTTGCTAGGAGAAGTTAATCACAGCCTTTTGATTAAGTCTTCCTTTCAACTCTTTAATTGTCTGTCTGTGGCTTTTACCACCAATGTCAGGCAAAGCCTGACAGTGCTTCACGGGCACGAGACAAATGTTGAACATGTTACACGAGAAAAGGTTAAGTGCAAACACAGCCAGTAATCGGGGCTCTTTGGAGGCACTGCCAGAGCTGAATAAATCTGACAGCACCTCATTGCAAAGGGCAAGAATTTATTCCTGTCCAGGTTAAATGATCTGCTCTTATCCCTTCTGTGGCTGGAACGTAAGAAAGGCTCTTTGTGTGCTGAAACAAACATTAAAGTGCCAACATACACAGAATGTATAAGGTGTCTGGGGATTATTCTTCAGCAAAGAGTTTAACTTACTTTGGCTTCAGTCTCTCCCCTGTGAAGTGTGTACAAATGATGGACGGCACTTTGTGATGATGACCAAGGATGTGTCAGTATTTGGAAAACATGGAAATCATGGCCTAACGTGTCAGTAGTGACCAGCAACATCCCTGGGTAAAAAAAAAAAAGAAAAACAGAAAAAGAAACACAAAAGCACAAGAGATTAATCACTGCAAAAGAAGAGGCTTCAAATGCCTATCTAAAAAAACAAGCGTGGCTTACATTTGGGTTTCTGGAAGCAGAAGGAAACAGACACAGAAAATTACTGAATTGAAGGGGATTCACCTCATAAAAATGAATGAGAACTTCAACCAAAATCATATTCACAGTATTACTACTTCAGTATTAATACAGTATTACAACACAAATCTATAAAAACCAACTGAAAAATCGGAATATTCTCACTAAATTTGAGAACTGTGGGACCAACACAAAACACTAAAATGATGAATGTTACAGCAAAACCCCAAAATGCTCTTCCCTGGGCAAGAGAAGTCTCAGAAAGATTGATGTTTCCACAATACCAATTTTTGGAAGAAGAGACATTATCAAAACCCTGCCAAAACAATCCAAACCGATTCTCAAGAAGCATCTTTCTTATAAATGAAAGAAACTGTCTGATCTGTTGGTGAAAGGCAGCAAATCAGAGCTGAGAGCTCTCAAGTGAAATACTGAATTAGGTGTTAACTTCAATGGAAACAGGTCACTGATAGAGGTACTGAAACGATTCAATTAAAGATCAGCAGAACCACAGTAACTTATATTTGTTACTTACTTTTTTTTCTCCCACTATGTATCAGTCCATAAGCCAGTTTTTAAACATTTACAAACATATTTGAAGTCAATTTACCATAAAAGAACATGTTTTTATAGCAAAAATTAAGTATTTTTGTACATACAAGAAAAGTGCAGCGTCATGGCAGAATGTAGAACTACAGCAACAAACTCTAAATTCATTTTTCAGTACAAAAATGTCCATATTACCATGCTTATTAATGAAATGCAGTAAGTTATCACCCAAAGTAATCCTCTGACATTTAATTAATTTCAAGTACAAAGTGACTTTAGCAGTTTAATAAAGACATTCTAAATAATTTTCAAGGAACCCATCTATTAAAGGAACCCAGGAATTCTCACACAGCTCTGTTGTCACGATTCTCCACATAAAACAAAACTGAAATCTTTCAGGAAGAGAACTTAATCTCTACATTTTACATAACACCTATTTAGAGGATAAATCATCATCTTATTGCTGTCCTAAAAAAGCATTTGCTCCCTTGGTTTATTTACATGTGGCTCCACAGTTCATCATTCCCTCAGACACAGCCAGGACACATCTGAGAGCTCTCACACATCCCCACTGAAGTCCTACCTAATGACACTTGGAACATGCTAGAATTAAACTGGAATAAACTCTTCTTGTGTACTGAACAGCAGAAAAACACTCTCTTAGTAAAGATTAATTAACTTTTCTGCTGGGCCACCATTACATCACCAGATCAGCACGCTGAGTGTTCTCCCTGCTTGGCAATGCTGGAATCCCCCTTCCCTTCAGCCCAGACAGAAGAATGTCAGTGGCCATGGCCTTGACCCCACGGGCCCAGTGTCTGCCTCCAGTGCCACTGGCAATGTGGAGCACACGTGGGGCACAGCCCAGTGCCCACACCTCCAGCAGGACAACCTGGAACCACTGACCCTGCACCTCTCATGCAACCAGGAGCCTCTCAAGGAAGGGAGGCCAAAACCAGAGCTCGCCTTCCATCCGAGACAAATCTGCCTGTGAGTCTCCCCCAGCGTGGCCAGCGAGGCTGGCAGGGCTGGGGCAGGGCTGGGGCAGAGCGGGGCCACCCACGCTGCACGCAGCCATTCCTCAAAGTCACACACACGCAGCATCCCAGGCCTGACCTCAGCAAGATTCCCTCCAGCAGACATACTTTTACTGTTACCGGCTGGGACGGCGAGCCCGGGCCCTGGAAATGAAAGGGAGTTTGTTACGGAGCTGAGAAACCCGGCAGTGCACTTGGGTATTATGTTTGGGCGGGAAGGCATGTGAGCTGAGGTTGGTCTGGATGTTAATGTTGGCTTAACTGGCAATTTCCTTGATTTGTAGTGACTGTGTTGATAGGAAATACAGCTAAAGTTGCCCCGGTGCAAGGCAGCCAAGTCTTTAGTGTGGGATTATGCACACAATTTGCATTAATTCTGTTCTGCAACATCACAAACTCCACTTCCCTTCTCGTGAAGTGTGCGGTCCTCAATAATATATAGCATTTCCAGCGGAGAAAGCTGGAAGCAAAAAGGGGTTTGTGTGCTGGAATTAGGCTGCCACTGTTACTGGAGCGACGATATTCCAAAAGGTCTCATTCAACCCGTAAGAATTTATTTTCTCTATTCCTGTGTTTTTCTCTCCTCGCGTGTTAGACAGCTTTATATAGAAGTGGCGTGTGCTTTGGGTCCTTCTGAGCTCTCCTTTGTTCCTGGTGGAAAGGACCTTTGGAGAGGAAGAAGCTGGAGCAGATGAACCCATGAGGAGTCTCTCAACAGCGAGCAGACAGCCTGAGCAAACACAGATAGCTTTTCCTCCCCCCAAGCTCTAGAAGTCTTTTATAAACCCAGACACAGGGCTGAGCACACCCAGAGACCCCAGCAGAGGCTCCTCCCGGTATCCCATCCCATGGCACAGTGCAAGGAAGATCCTAAAAAACTTTTAACAAGCCAAAAATCTGTCTGAAACTGGGGACAAAAAGCTGCCAGTGAAAACATCAGAATTCCCCCGTGCTGCCCATCACTTCCACCGGTGTTTGGCCAGCCAGGATCTCGTTTCCAGTGCTGGCAAGAGAGCCCCACGGTGCCACACGGGATAAGATTTCACCTCCCAGCCCTTCCCTGATCCCATAAACCCCTCCTGAACCCCAGCAGGGCACTTCTTGAGCACTCACCTCGGGCACAAACAGCACAACCCCCCAGAGCCCATGGTGGGACCTGTTTGCAGCATCTATCAAGGGTCTGATCACTTCCAGACCATCCACACAGTCCGGGATTTCACACTCACAGGCCTCGCCTTCGGGTTTGGGGCTTTTTTTCTGTCTTTGCTAAGTTGAAGGAGTCCAGAGGTGAAAGATAATACATTTGTGGGTGGAAAGGAATTGATTTAAAAATAGAAAGATGAGTGGTATCTGATTTGGCAATTTTTGCCTAATCTAAACTCCTGCTGCCTGTCCTGTTTGGAATAAATGAATTTTAGTAGATGAAAGCCGAGGGAAAACAGGCCCTTCGCTTGTATTAGCGACTCTTTTTCAGTAAGTGAAAGAGGGACCTTTCACACCCACATTTGCATTTGAAGTACAAATATATACTGGCAGACCTTGTATCAACACGGAGGTCCCAAGCACAACACCACAGATGGGAAAGAACGTGTATTTATAAAACAGCATTTTGAAATCTGCTCCTCACCCCTGTTATTCAAACAATAAATCACTGCTTTAGACCACTGGACTTGGGTTTCGCCGTGGTATTTTCCAGCCCTCGCGGCTTCACGCTGAAGAATCCCAGTTTTCCATTATCCCAGCTCAGCCATTTTGCTTCCCTCTCCATGTTCCTGCAGGAATACCTAATCCCAGCAGAGAAACACCAACTGCAATCCTGGTCTTTACCTCACTTTCACTTTCAAGTGCAGGAAACTTCAACTCAGCTTTCTAAGAGACCTTGTGACAGTTTTCCCAAAAAGTTGTTTGGACGGAAATACGGGTTAAAGCTGTTGTTAGCTCAGTCCAGAATGTTTTTCCTTATGATGTACTTTATGGATGAATAATCAGAGATGAAAAGTGAATAATTCTTGAGGATTTCCTGCTTATTTTTCAAACTGGCAATAATCCCTGTTTAACAGATAACAGCTGAAATCCATTGCAAGTCTTGCATACACAGGACCCAGTGGAAATTTATGTGTCAAACAGACATTATTTAGAATGTATCTCACTGCAAAAGTTCTGATTTCGCTTATCCACAGCACGAGGGTGCAGCCAGATTAAATTAATGACTCTTTTACTGTGTGGTTGTTTCAAATCCACACAGAGGATTAAAATCCGTACTTAAAGGAACAGATAGATATCCTAGATGGAAAAAAATTAGGAAGCTGTAAATCAGGGCAGGTAAAACAAAGCTTTGCCACTTTTCCTGCATTCTGTTTGGGAAACAATAACCTTCTTTCAGGATAGAAACCTTTTAAAAATGCAAGGAATATATGCATAAAAGGAAAAACTAGTACAGATGTAGACTGTGGGCTGAGAGCTATTTATGCAGTATCAGAAGACTAAACCAGACTCTGGCCTGGCCATAAACTAAGCCCACGCCCTAAATGAGGTGCCAAGCCACAAAAAGCATTTGCGTCAACTGGGAATACAAGGAAAAGAAGGGCTTCTAATTATAGGGCCTGGAAGCGGAAGCCCCGAGTGATTAGGAGTTTAGGCGCTGCTGTATGTTTATCTGGGAGCTTCCTCTCGGCCCCGCTTTGATGGATGAGGCTTGGCCTGCGGGCGGGGAGCGCAGAGCTGCTGGTACACCGAGTTCTGTGCGGGGCCGAGGAGCCCTGCATGGGATGGGACGGGATGGGACAGCACGGAGCTCTCCACAGCTCGGCGTCAGCGGGGCAGCCCCGGTGGCAAATTAGAGAGCTGGGAACCAGCTACATGGAGCAGCCCCACCACGTCCTATTTATCCTATTTATACCACCCCCAAATTGCAGAGCTGCGGACTGCACACATACATGGGGCTCACGCAGCTTCACGGGCACTGGTGACACCAAGCCTGGGGGTTTGGTCCCCATGTGAGCCACCTGCTCGAGAGCTGGACCGGCTGATCCTCGTGGTCCCAACTGTGATGCTGTGAGTTCAAGTCCCTGTTTTCAGAGGCAGGAGCATCTCCCTCCTCCCCGAGCAATGTCATTCCGTCATTACTCACTGAAGGACTGGACACGCTCAAGCTGTGCTGGATTTCTTCTCCAAACAGCACAGTGATACTGGGCCAGCAGGCACACATCTGCATGGAGGACACGTGCATCCATAGATATGCTTCCTTTGGGAATGCAGCTCTTCCATGTCCACACACAGACCAGCACAGCCATTGCACAAACTCACTGTTTGCACAAGAAGTGATTAAAAACACAATCTCCTCAGACTTTAAATACAAACTTTGATATCGTATACTGCTGATATGAAGCTCTGAAGGCTTCCAAACTGGAGGATGGAGTACTCAGAAGAACCACAGTGACCAATTCAGTCCCTCCCTACCTTGTAGGGGTTCCTGCTCCACTGCAGCTCCCTGGCAAAAGCAGCCACAGGCGTGTCTTGGTAAGATGTGACAAAGTTTATATGGTTTTATGAAGCACCTGACCTGACCCATGAGCAGCAGCTTTATTTGCACTCACTTAGCTCCTCTCCCAGGCTCATGCAAGGCAAAATACAGCCAAGCATTAGTGCTGCTCAAGCCCTGGAGACCCCAAGGGGAACCTGTGCTCCAGACACAAAATTTGGTCTCAAAGAAACTCAACCAAATAAAGAAATTCTGATTTTAACAAAATTTGCCACTAAAGAAACATAAGTACATAAAGACATCCAATGTGTTTAAAATAAGTATTTTTTAAAATCCCAGCAAATCAAAAAACAAGAGAAGAATGATAAAATACAATTTTGTGAATAAATAACTCCCTATGACTGCACTCTGGAGATCTCTAGACACTGTAACACCCAGCACAGGGCAATAATTCAAGGTGAAAAGCAAAAGTAAAAATAAATAGAAAAATAAACAATTATTCTGTCATTAAATAATTACAGCTCATTTCCCTCTAGATGAGTGTTTTTCTGCCCACTTGCTCTGATCAATGGGAAAAACTTCTGCAGAGATGTTCCAATTTCAGCCTCTTTAACTATTAACTCAGGGCCACCGTCACGTTTCAATATAGAACACTTAAATAATCAGAGCAATTTCAGGTCTGTTAGAGGTGCACTCAGGCATCCTAAGGGGGACACAGTTTAATCTGTTTTACTGCTGGCCCAACATTAATTTTCTCATTATTAATGGGTGGAAAGTCTCCTTTGTAGCCAAGGAAGCGTAATTATTTTAAATTTTCAATGTGTTGCACTTCACAGCTCTCAGCTGCCAAGTTGGCAGCAATAACACTCCTGGAGAGCAGATATTTATTTACCACATTTAAAAGAAGAAAAACCCAAACAGGTATTTATAAACCAGCACCATCTTTTAGATGTTTATGAACTGAGAGTCTTACTGGAAAACTTTCTCTCGTTGACATTAAAATTACCATAATGAAACAGCCAAGTTGAAGTGCAAAAGTGAATTGAATGTGATGTGTCCTTTAAGGGTTCCAGCACTGGATTAAGAACCAGGGATCCCATGGAATATTCTCCTTCTGCATTGAGTTACTGCAAGAGCTTGAGAGACAACTCATTCCTTCAGTTTTCTTAACATTCACTTTCAATGCCTCATGTTCCAATTCTTCCAGTCCATTTTCAACACACCCTTCTTTTTAACCACTCCTAATTCCCTGGACTGCTTTGATTTCTGCTCTTTGCTTTCCATGCTGTTTGCAAACCTCTCTCCCATCTCCTCTCCCTGGCACTGTTGGAATTTCACCACCATTCCTTCAGTCACCTTTGAAAGTCTTCACTTCTTGTTCCCTGAGGATTCATTTCTTCCTCTCCAAACCTTTTTCCTTGGACTCTCCCTTACCACCTTGCCATTAACTCCATAAGGATCTGGTCTTACATCCTCCATCTCTCCTGCCTTATGGAGAACCTCTTGGTCCAAAAATTCCCCCATTCTGAACAGGCTGGGTGAACTCACACTTTTCTATGCAATAGATGTATATTATTAATATATTATGTATATTGTAATGCACTTGCCTCATCCCATCCATTTAAAAGCTGGTACTTCCAAACTGAGTGAGGACTTTGCAGCAGCCACAGAAATGTTTTAATTATTGTATTTTCAGTTTGGTTTTAAGGGCTTGTGCTGAAAAATATGGGGTCTCTCACTCCCTCTAAAAGGGTGAGAAGCCAGGACAGAATCCTGCCACTGGAAAACACATCCAAGCTGCATTTAAGGGTAGAGAAAAGCTTTTATTGAGAAACACTCCTGTCCCAGGAGAAGACCACCAGGAAGCTTTAGTAACAAAACGTCCTTTTCAGAGGCTCTGAACCTACTTACTCGCCTTAACAAATTGGCAGCTGAAGCACAACCTCTAAAAAAATCAAATAGAGGATAATTCTCATCTTTCCTGGCTACCCACAGCCACCTCCTGGGTTTGTTGTACATATAGTTCTTGGCAGTGCAGCCTTCCCTCCTCGGCCCCACCGAGGCACGAGGCACAGACCTTGCAAAAACAGACCTGAAGGATTTCAACACCCTTCAAAGAGACGTGCAGACCTCTCCCCTTAAACTCCACTCCCAAAGCAAACACAAGGAACAGAAGCATTTGCAGGGATGCTCCTGGAAACGAGGAGTAAGAGCAGTGACAGCTCAGAGAGCCTCAGCAGGACTCACTTTCCTCTCCCAGTGTCTCCAGAACAGGCAGCCTTTGGGTAAAACACACTCAGTTGTTGTGTCAAATCCAGTAACTCGAGTCAACCTAAAAAGAATATTCATCCTTGTGCTTCATATGTCTATAAATCCTAAAAAAATCCCGATTTTATGACCCTAAACCATTGCAAATAAACAGAGTGCCACCTCCAGCACTGACTGCGAGTACACAAAGAAGTTCCATTTGCCCATCTCAAAAATTCTGTCCCACACAAGCCACGTTTTGTAGACAGAAGTAATCACTGCAGGCAAAAGATTTTAGCCTTAAAAAATACTAAAGGTAGAGACAGAAGTAAAAAACAGGGGTTTGGTTACTTCCAGATCTGCTGATAACATTTCCAAAGTGAGATGAGCAGCTGCTCCAGACTGAAAGGCTGAAAGCTCCTGATTCCTGTCCCTTGTACAGCTCAGCATCATTTACAGCCTTCATTTGAGGAAGGAGGTGAAAAGAAATTCCCTAAGTTCCACCCCTGTGTCATCTGTATTAAACCCTTGACCTCCACAACTTTCAAATTCCAAATAATTCACTTTCTACCTTCTTAGAAATACCAGCAAGAAACTCTAAGATATTAAAAGTCCATTTGTTCTGCGTTTAAATAAAAAGCTGAAATTAAAAAAAAAAATCAATACTTTTAGCTCAGTGTTTATAAAAGTTAATTAAGCTTGGCATGGCTATAAAATTTTCTGCTTTCCTAGAGGCTGCAGAGGAAACTTACATTTTATCATGAAATTTGGGTAATAGAACTGGTAAATAAGGTAGAAACCTCTCTGTCTGGAACTGATTTCTGCAGCACTGATTTCCTTCCTTACAGACCCTGCTTTTACTGTATTATCTATGGCTGTAGAGAACTTGCCCAAGTGTAGACAACAATGAATTTAGCAACTCATATTCAGCCTTAGCACAAATAAAACATCCATAATTTGCCTTTAAATGTGGTGAAGTAAAGACAATTGGCTGAAATAAAGCTGCAGCCCAATAGACTTTAAAATGACTCTTAAAAGCACAAACAACAATTCCTGCAGCAGGGAGAGATGTGTGTAATTTACACACAAGTTGGTTTTAATTATCACAGTTCATAAAGGCCTTTCTACCACCGAGCTGTCCAAAGGAAGGGTGGATTCTGCTCCTTTTGAACGTGGCAAAAACGTTTTAAAGGGTCCTCCCTCTTGAAACTCAGACCCTTTAAGCATGTCCAGCTTTGCTAAAAGAACTAAAAAGCAGATTATTGCAGCTTTATCAGGGCTGTGATTTACAGAGGTTACAACTGGAGACGCCTCACCACGGCCGGGGCTCCCTCACCCCTCCCAGCCCTGGCGGTTCCAGCCAACACCACCAATGCTGCCATTAAAATATTTGTTTTAATTCTGACCCCAGAGTCACAGCTAATAAACAAGAAAGGCAGGGAGAGACTGCAAAACAAACTGGATGCAGCTGTTGCACTGGATGCTGCACAAGGAGCAGTGGCACGGCCTGTCCTGCTGCAGCTCCAGCAGGCAAAGCTGGCAAAACTGGCATCCTTTTGATGTCATAGACACAAGGATTAAACATTAGAATAGTAAGAAAGCCTGAATTTTCACTTTGTTTTGAATTACATTCCTTGAGTATGGAGGAAAATACAGATAAATGTATTTTTCCGAAATTTATACCGTTATATTGAAATAAAACCTAAAAATAAGAAGGAGACCTAAATCTCCCACTGCTATCCTAATTCCCAGTCCCAAACCCTACTGCAGCCCTAATTCCCAGTCCCATCTCAGTCCAGGATTTTTGCTCCCACACAACTTTGCTCCAATCCCAGGGCCCTCCATGAAGGTGCAGCAGTGAAAGCTCTGGACCAAGAGGAAAAGGAGCAGGAACAGCCCCCAGGGTGGGAGGGAAGGCAGGCAGGGAATTTCCCCGGCAGCCCCTGGAGCAGCAGGACCAGCTGGGATGGGAGAGGAACAAAGGGAATTCAGAACTGGAGAGGTTTTTCCTCCTTTGGAAAGCAGTGTCCCACACAACTGAATGGAAAGTGAGGGTATTTGCTGGGTTCCCTCAGCCTCCAGTCTAGACACCCTGCAGTTCAGACTAAGCCAGTTTATCACTGAGAGCCTGTTCCAAGTGTAACATTTAATCCCTCCCTTCCCTCTCCCGTTTCTGACCCTGCACACACTTCCAGCTCCTGGCAGACTCTCCCTGACACGTTAAAAGCTTGGAGGCTTTGCTGTAAACATCTTCATTTCAGCAACCCCCCCTGGGTATTCCTTCCTTTTGGGAACTTCCAAAATTTAGTGCAGGTCACCTCCATCCAGAGTTTACATAATGAGCTTTACATTAAGCAGCAGAGGGGATTCTTGTGCACCACTCCAATGACCACATCACTCTGCAAAAGGTTTGTCCCCCTATACAGAAATATCAAATCTAAATATATAAATATATATATTATAGACATATAAAAGTTCAAAGCCTCCTAATGATAAATTCTTGCATAATGTTGCACTGACAGAGAAACATCTTAATAACCACGAAAATATTTACTTAAATTTTTTTATGCTGGCTGCATTTTAATAATGGCAAAAACTCAACCATAATAAATAGAGACCTTGGTGTCAATTCTGCTGCTTTCCCTCATATAACAGAAAGTTGGTACTGGTTATAGAACTGTAACTGGTTGTACAGGGGATCAAGGAATCCTGGAATGGTTTGGGTTTGAAGGACCTTAAAGATGATCTGTTCCACCCCCTGCCATGGGCAGGGACACCTCCCTTTACCCCAGGGTGCTCCAAGCCCCATCCAGCTTGGCCCTGGACACTTCCAGGCAAAATATGATGCACAGGTTTGGGAGCAGATCTGCACTGGTGCAGCCTGAATAATTCATTTAAATTACCTGATGTGAATTAGGAAGCAGCACTACAGTTTTTGTCTGGACACTCTGCCCACAGTAAGCTGGCCTTCAATTCAGCCAAAACTGAATATTCAAGCTAAAATAAATCAAGCCAATGGTAACTCTAAGTAAGAGCATCCACACAAAAACTTAATGTGATTTTCATTTAATAAGTGAATTAAAGTAACTGTTCTTGGAGCCTCTTTGTCAGTATAAGCCTCTTGTTTCCACTGCACCAAGATCCCTGCCAGAGGTACATTAATAAAGTCCCCAGACTATTAACATTACTTCAATTCCTTGTACTATTTAGTCTCATCTTAAAAAGTTTTCAGAAAAGGCTTAAAGTTTTCCTACAAGTCTTTGTTCAGAACCAAAGGGTGGCCGTGGGGCTGTAACTGCTGCAGCAGCTGCTGCCACAGAGCATCCTGTGGGTCTCCCACACCACTGGGGCAGGTGGAAGGATTACTAATATTACTATTGTTATTATTGTTATTACTATTCCCCAACCCACTAGGAACCAGTGCTGCAAACAAAAGCCATGCAGGGCTGCTACTCAGAAGCCTCTGCACACTGGCAGCACCCAGACTATGGCTGACCACCCACAGCCACCCAAAAAGTCACAGAATCCCAGGATCCCTGAGGCTGGCAAAGCCCTCACAGCCCACGGAGCCCACCCTGTGCCCGATGCCCACCTTGTCCCCCAGCCCAGAGCACCGAGCGCCACGGCCAGTCCTTCCTTGGACACCTCTAGGGCTGGGCACTCCACCTGACCACCCTTTCCATAAGTAAATTCCTTCTGATGTCCAACCTGAATGACTGGATTTTTCAAATACAGACCTTGTAGCTCCCACAGACCTGAAGAGCTGTGCAGCTCAAGGGCCCGTGGGCTGGGACATGAGGAAATGGAGCCACTGATGAGCCACAGAGAAGAAAACAGCTCAGTGAACCAGAGCAGAGTGCCCTGTTTGCCTTTCCAGCACGAGCCTGCAGTTGCTGTGCTTGCAGGGATGAGTCCAGGGGGTTTTTCTCTGCAAGCAGCCAAGGATGGCATCAAAAGCCACTTCTTGTTTTGTTCTCTGTGATGAGCTCAGCTCGACTGCCAATACACTACTCTAGAATGGACTGAGATGATGTTGCAGTCCTGGCTTCAAACAACCCCCTGCCTTGATGTGAATCACAGAGCCCTGTGCTATGTGCTGTTCTCACTGCAGAATATCCTCCTGCTTTGCTCCTGCACACAAGGCATGGTCCCACCAGCCCTTCCCATCAGAAAAAGGCAACCCTCTGCTCTGTCACATACAAATCACTGCAAACCCAGCACCTGAGCAAAGCAAGGAATTTGATCCTAACACAAGTATTCTGGTAATTTGCAAAAATATCCTTCCGTTTTGAAAAATAAGTTAATGTGGTTTAGCACAAACATTCTGCTTCCCTGAAATTTATGTAATCCTAAAAACTGCCCTAAAGAGGCATTTAAATAATATCTACAAACCATTCTAATTTAAGCAGCTGTATTTATTTCACTTAATTAGCACTGCTGAGCTCCAGGTATTGTCCTTCCTGCAGAGCACAAAGCAAAGGGAGTGCTCTGGAATAGCTGATTCTCAGTTCAGTGCACAGAGTTCCATAAAACCCTCTCTCTGAAGCAAACCCAGCCAGATGAGAATACAGCTTTTTCTGTCACAAACTCCCAGTGAAAACACTGTGAACTGCACAGCACTATTAAAGAGTTCTGACACAACAGATGGGGTGTCAGAATAACACCAACTGGTCAGTGGAAGTGAAAACATAAATGACAGACATGGAGTTTTATTCTGTGAAATGTGACTTCACCCTCATGACCTGCCTGGCATTTGCTGTGTGACAGAAACTGCTTGTGTAGGCAAGGGGAGGCTGTTGCTGCCCTGACCACCCCTCTGGCTGCTGCTGCCAGCAGCCAAAACGTCACCTGCCTGTACATAATGAATGTGTTAATTATCAGGTTAATCAGATTAGGAATCCCCAAGGTTTGTAGTTCTCTCTGCTGCCCACAGTATTTCCAACGAGGAAGGAGAGGAACAGGTACTTTGGAGGAGTTTCTTAAGAGTGTTTTCAGATTAGAGTTGATTTCATCCGGGAAAGAGGGCAGAATCACAAACACTTCATCAACAAACAAACACTGGCAGTGTAAGTCACATTAAAACCAGCGAAAGGACTGTATTTTTCTCTTTATGGAGGAGTATAATTTAATTCACATGCTGACCCTCTACATACCTGTATCCCCCAACACCTGGGTACCTGGCTGGGACAGGAATTCTCAGTGCTCCTGCCACACTTGGAAGGGATGCACTGAATCTCCTCCCTTTTACCAGGGTGAAAGTTGCTGAAGTTTGAAATTCCCAGAAAAGGCAAATGACACCCCCAGCAGTGAGCAGGGCACAGCCCTGGGTACCTGCCACACATCCCTGCAGTGCTTCCCACCCCTCCCTGGAGCAGGGCAGCTCTTACCACTGGGGTTGAAGGCCATGCAGCAGATGGGCTTCTCGTGCGCGGGGAAATGGGCCACGATGCCGTCGCTGTCCGAGTCCTCGCTCACCAGCACCTGCAACAGCAACAGAGCCACGGCTCAGCAGGGCACACACCCAGGGGCCAAACTCAGCTCACTGACACAGCAACTGCTTTAGGATGGGCACAGTGGTGGGAACTCACTGTATATAGCAGTGTATAACATATAACACCTTGTATTTAACAATATAACACAATCCCCTGGAATTCTTTCAGATGAAGAGAGGTGAGACCTGCTCCAATAACCTGATATTAACTAGGAATTATGCACTTTATACCTGATTTCCTATTTATCCTACTCAAATAGGACAAAAGAGTAAAATAGTCCTGTCTGGCTCCATGATTTCCTCCTGCAGGGACAGGCATTTGAGGTTTCCATTTCCCTTGGCTGAGGCAAGGGCTGTGGCCTCTCTGGATGTCCCCAAGGGAGAAGCCCATTGCTCCCAAACCTGGGAGGGAACTCTCCTGCTCCTCCACGACAGGAGCTCCCACCCCATCCTCACTTCAGAGGGCACAGAGCTCTCTTCTGCAACCAATAACAAAAGTCACATAATAGAAAGGAAAACAAGAGGCAGCACAGAGAGTTTTAAAGAAAAGGGAATATTTAATCCTTAAACAAACCAGAATTTTCTCTGGGAGGACTCAACGCACACATGGCAAGGGAGTGGAAAACCAGAGCAAAGCCCCAAAGAAAGTGGGTTTGCTTTCCATCAGTCACACAGGTGGGAACACGACTGGAGGGATCTGGATTTCCAAAGGATGCAACCAATGCCAAGGGCTGGGAGAGTGGCTGGAAGCAGCTGTGCTGGAAAGAGCAGCTAACAAGAATCCTCTCTGTCTTGAAACTGCCTCAATGAACACAAAATAACATTATAACAAAGGCTGTTAATCAAAACCCCCATGCTGGCATAAAATATCTTCCTGTGAGCAAAAAAAAGGAATTAAAAGACAGGAGAGAGTTTTCACAAGATAGGGAAATTCAGTGGAAAATACCTGGCCCAAGATCCGTGTTGTGCAACATTTTCTGGAGAAAAGGACAAAGGATGAACTTCTGGGTTTTTTTCAACAGAAGCCAATTTGAAGCTGATAAAACCCCTGGGCCAGTCTAAGCTAAAGCTGCCTGTGAGGACATCCAAAGGGACATCCAAAAGGACACGTGTTCATGTCTGAACTGCATGAAAAGCAAAGATATTCTTAGATTTATAGAAAAGAACCAAAAACTGTGTGGCCAAAACACAAGCAAGGGCTGTAGGGGTATTTTATTCCTTGATTACATCACCTTCCAGACTAAATTAAGCAAAACAAAGAGAAATATCTGTCACAAAAAGACTTAAAGGGGTTTCTGTGGTGAGCAAAAACCACCTTCTTAAGAAGCCGGTGCAAAATTGCCCCTCTCAAGTTCTCAGTGATTTGTCCAAAATAATCTGAAGGGTTTTAATACTTCCTACTCTGAGCAGATACCAAAATCATTTGGAGATGCATCAACAGTATCTAAATCACTGCTAGAAACAGTTTTACAGGCTATTTCAACTCCAGCATCTTCCACAGGCTGTAAACTGGATGAATTCAGCATGGCTTATTTTAATAAAAAACTAAAAATGATGAATGCACTGCTGCTATCACCCCCTGTCCAACAGGCAGGGGACACCCTGCGTGGTGAGGTGATCCTTAAATAACTTTCCTCTGGAAATACAATACAAAGCAAAAACATCACATTACAAATTGTCACAACACCTCAGCTGTAACACTCAGAGAACACAATAAAGCCCAAATCTGTATTTGTATGTGAAGTTAACTGATTCCACGCTCTATTTTTTTTCTTTCGATCACTGCTTAGAATTTTCCTCCAAAAGGAGTTTTTCAAACACATAATGCCTTAGGAATACATTATTTTCTGTATGAGAGACCTTTATATGGCTTTATCTGCCTCAGCACAGCAGGGCTGCTATCAAGTTGGAGAGATCCAGCTGCACAGATTTGGGGTGGACAAGGACAAAGCCCAGAGCTGTACAACAATCACAAATCCTCCAATCTCTGCCCCAGAGATTTCCCAAATTCCAGAGCCACTCCTTGCAGAGCTGGAGTGGATGGTGCTAGTGGAGGCCTCAGTGTCCACAGGGTAACAAATGGCCCATCAGATCAGCACCCACATCGTCCCACCAGCTCCTCTGAACCACTCCATGGTTTCCTACCCCTGAGAACAGCAGAGCTGGGAACTTTTCCTGGCAATCCAAACAGTGGGACAATTTCCCCTTCACCTTCCCAGAGCAGGCAGAGCCCACAAAAATCTCAAGCCTGGAAGATTTTCCCTCCCATTCTCCAAGGCAGTGTCCTCTGACCACTCCACTGCTCCCAGGGCATCCTTCCATCATCTCCTACCAGCCACCAGCTTTTTCCTCCTCTGCCATGTTCTTCTTCATCCACTGTATTTTCCCTACTGCTCAACAGAAGCCACTAGTAATTATGACTTCAATTATTTTAATCTTTAAAGGCAAATTACACCACTTATCCCAGTGGAGACATGTTTTTAAATAAAACATGAAAGTAGCACAAGTAAAAATGGGCCCAAATCTAATCATGCAGGTCCTACTCTTAATACAATTAAGAAAGAGTAATCCCATCATCATAAAAACAAATAGGTTTGGCAATAAGTATAAATATGAATATTGTGTCATAAAGACATCCTTGCTGTGCAGTGGAGATCTCCAGTGCTTTAAAAGCTGCAGGTTCCTCCCCACCAACCCCCAGCAGCCTCCCCCAACTTCTGGCCAAGGTCAAACATCAGTGGAAAAGGGCTCCAAGTGATAGATCTGTGGCATTAACTACTGCTCCCCCTTTAATAGGATCCAGCACAAACTCAAAGCAGCCTCGCACTCAGCCTGAACCATTTATCTGAGACAAAAATGTCTGCTTGACAAAAACCAGATCTCCTTTAATAAAAGTGAGGCAGACAGTATTATGCTCCCAGGGAATCCTGGTGCTCCTTTTATACTTATATATAAAAAGAATTCTTCTGTAATACATGGAGATATAAAAAGTGAAGAAAATTGAGGCGAAATGTAGGAGCATGAGAACATCAGCTCCGACTCTGTGAGAGCTGCTCCTAAAATAAAAGCCCTGGTGTTAATGACCAGTGGAATTATGTCCACAGTTAAAGTTTTATTATGGAATTTGCTTTACTCTTTGTGCTTCTTTCTGCTCTAGCCCAAAGTTCCCCAACAATTCCTGCTCCCGATAAGCATCTTGATTTGGTTCAATTGCCATCAACTCCTCACCAAAGCAAAATGAACTTTTGAAACCGCCGCAGTCGGACGGTTTTTTCCAAAAATTCCTCTTTAATGCAATAAAAACTTAATAGGGAACAGAGAGAAGAAAAAAAAAGCCCCAATCACATTTTAAAGCATAAATAGATCAACATGTTATCTCCCTTTCCTAGGCTATTTTGCAAATACTTGCCCGGATGGAGGATGAGCTCGAGGGCTCATCACCCCCAGCCCCGAGAGCGCCCGACCCACGTCCTGGAGGGACCAACCCACTGCTGGATGGGGAACACATCCCCAGGCCAGCCCCAAAACTGGCCACTCCTGACAGGGTCATTATTGCAGCCAGCCCGTGGGTGGCCCAGTGGATGAATTCATTAAAATACAGAAACAAAGGTCGAAAGAAAATCATTTTTCTTTCAAGCCCGAGCCAATAAAGTCGTCCACATTTAATTCCAATTACTGAAAAAAGAGGACATCTGTACAGCTTTAGTTTTCTCCAGTTCAACTAATTAACAGATTCAAATAAATAGTGGTTCCATCTAACTGAAAAGTTTGCTAACACTTCATTAGAAGGAAGTTTAAACAAGCACACAACCTTGTTAACATATTTTGGTTTACCACAAAGTTACTTGGGCATCTCGATAATTATTTTTATTCCTTTTGCAAATATCTCGTGACAGCCAACGTCAATAATTCTGCATTCCTCTGCATTTATTTAATTACCTCATAATTCAAATTTTCTTCAAGTATCCCCAATTATGAAAGTAGGAGCTATCCCATAAACAGCTGCTGGGGAGGAGAGTTTACTACAATATCTACATTCAAAAGGTTTGTTAAAAATATTCCCCCTGCAGATCTGATCCTGGAAGATTCCATTAGGATTTCTTTGGTCCTTAATTGTGTATTTTTCAGTGGTGAGTTTGCATTTCACCCTCTGTGCAATGCACGAAACACATCCAGTTCCCCCTCATATTCCTCATATTTGATGTCTTTGAAATGGGAGAAATAACAAGAAATTAGTGAAAACTTGAAGGTGTAATTAATCCCTCTGGCTCATATCCAAAACATGCTCCCTAATCGTCCTACTGGCAAATAAATTGCTATATTTGCCCAGAGCAGCCCAGTCGCTTTGAAAACCTGTGCTGTTCTGCTCAGGTAACTGAACAAGCACTTCCACCCCTACTTTGCAAACCTTTAAATACATTTATTTTGCAAAAACCCTGCTTCCCCCCTGAAAAATGGGATTAGTTTTCCTCCAAAACGATGTGCCGGCCTCAGATTTACTGTCGCTGCCTTACATTTTATTTCTCTTTCTAAAACAGATTTCTTCCTTTTCTTTTTCACCATATGTTATCTTAAAGATACATTTTATGACTTGGAAATTGTTTTATTTCCCTACAACACCCAAACTCTTAGCTAGGCTGTGCAGGTCCACAGAAACCCTTATGGGCCCAAAGGAGGGGAGATATTTATTTTATATTAGGAGCCCCCTGATGATAAGAAAACAACTCCTTGCTGCTTGTGAAACTGCCCTGAGCTGCAGCCAGGCTGGCACCCCTGGGAACACACACACCCCCACACTGATGAGCAGGACCCAAGGCTTTCCAAGTGCTGGTTCAGCTCAGAAAACACTTAATTGGCATTATTAATTTGGGGTTTCCCAGTCAAACCAAAGCCTGGAACATCCCACAGCAGGAGGAAGCAGGAATGCCACCAAGGGTTTGTTTGTTCCCACCCAGAGTTGTGGTTTCCTGAAATCTAAAAACTGGGATGGCACAGCCAGGGAAAATCTCTTCACAGTGGGCAGAGGGTGGAAGGGGCTGCCCAGGGAGGGGGAGCTGCCACCCCCAGGGGTGCCCAAGGACCAGCAGACATGGCACTTGGTGACATGGCTCTGTGGGCTAGTGGGATCCAGGCAAAGGCTGGACTTGGTGATCAAGACCTTCATGACTGTGATTCTGTAAACCAGGAACTTCAGGGAAACCACTGCACCAGGAGAGCAGGAGGTGAGGGCACTGGCTCTCCCCAAACACCAGAGAGGGTTGACATCAGCCAACTGCTCCATCCTCTGCCATTCCTGCCACAGGGCTGGCACAGGCAGGTTGGGGGGCCACTGTCAGATTGGCCACAGAAGAGTGGAAAGGTCTCAGAAATGAACAGGATGAGGAATAACCTGGGCAGCTCCAGGCATTGGGGATCAGCTGGATGCTCCACCACCAGGAGCAATCTCTGCTCAGGGGGATCCTCACCTCACTTCAAGGTCACACCTGCTAAAACACCTCCCTAAACTAAAGCTGTGCTCAACTGTGCCACAAAAACCAGCCAGGACAAAGTGGTGCCATCTCCCCCAGCCTGGCACTGCCCACATCCATCCCCACTGGAAAGAGCTGGAGGAGCAACTCAGTGGGGACTCAGAGCATCCAGGACATCCCCACGTGAGCAGGGTCCGTGCTGGGATGCCCAAGTACAAAGGGCATTTATTTCTTTTTAATCAACTTTCCTTCGACTAGAAGCACATTTCAGTAAGAACCCACGGCCAGAAAGTCTTCCCCACCATGAAAATCTAAGAAAAGAAAGGTTTTTTTCATTTCCTGGCAAGAAACAGAACGCCAATTCTGAAAGCAAATCTTAGCAGTGAAAATAAAGGAGTAATTTAACAGCATTTTAAAGCTCCAGCTCACAAAAACATGAATGCTACACACACACACAATTAGGTCATCCAGCTTAGAGCCTCCTTCCCTGGAGATTCCAGGCAAAAATGATTTTCTACAACTGATGGCTTATTTATGTTAGAGCAGCAGTATTTGGACAAGGGGAGCCTTATCATTTTTACAGCTACTCTCCTGTAGTGCCCTTTAGGCTTCAGAGCTCCTTGCTATTGTCAAGGTCAGAGGACAAGTTCATAAAACCTCTAAATCATACATAACAAGACTTAAAAACCTCAGATCTATCATTTTTTTCCCCCTAGGCCTATGCAGAAGAATCAAAGCAGAGACAACGACCAGCAGAAGTAATGACCACATTAAAAAGGTTCATCAGAAATTTATGAAGGAAAATTTCTCTTTTTTTTTTTTTCCTGGTTGTAAATGAAGAGCCAAAAGACCTTTGTTTTTTCCCTGGAAACAAAAACAAACCCCAACAGCCAACAGAATTATTTTAAGACCTGACTTGTAAGATCTTTAGTAAATAAATTCTTTTTCCATTCTCCTTCTTTCTTTTATTTCAGTTTTGGAAGAAAAGGCCAATAATGTTTTATGAACAATCCCCTTTCAATGTAACATTGCTTGCCTAAGTACTTCCAAAACTAATTCTCAGGAAAAACCATAACAGGATCTTTCTTTGCTTTGTTTCTTTTCAAGTAAAACATTTTATTTTCCTGTCAGGTCAACTTGACTACTGATGTGTCCTTAATACCTCACCAAATCACCTGCAATGAGCACCATAAATATATGGAAAACAAGAAAAAATAAAGGTTTTTTCTCTTTAAATTCAATAAATGCGACCATGAGGAAAGAAATTTTACAGACTAGTCAGAGAATAATGAAGTGTGTGGGAGGTCTGTATAAACACTGGGTCCAGGACCAGACACTCAGAAATTAAAGGAGAGAAACAAATAAAAAAAGGCTTAAAAATCTTCTCTGCCATAAGGACAGTAAAACCCACCCATTTATGGCTGGTGTGATAATGGCATGGATTTTGAAATATGATTTTGCCTGATATTTGTACTGTATATTATTATATACATTAAATGTACTGTATCATTGGTAAAACAGCACAAATGCCTCACAAAACAGCATCATGCCTGGCTTCATTTTAGTCTTGAGATTTACATAAAATCACAAGTATGAACTTCAGATCCAACTTCACGCATTACCTTTTTTCACCTGGAATTCAACAATCCACTGCATTTCTGGACAATCATGTTGTGCATTAATTAATAAACCAGATTTCACCTCAAGAATCCACTGCATTTCTGGACAATCATG
>JAWWEW010000048.1:2209299-2286438 GCA_035583185.1 Anabacerthia variegaticeps | reverse complement strand
ATTAATAAACCAGATTTCACCTCGAGAATCCACTGCATTTCTGGACAATCATGCTGTGCATTAATTAATTAATAAACCAGATTTCACCTCGAGAATCCACTGCATTTCTGGACAATCATGTTGTGCATTAATTAATTACCTAATAAACCAGACTTCACCTCCCCTTCAGCATCAATCAGTGTCAATCAGGAACAAGCATTCCAGAGCCACAATGTGACACTTCACACTCACTCCTGTCAAAGCGTCTCATAAATACGTCCAAAGGACGATATATATTTTGGCTTCCTTTCAGCCCTGGATGGGACTCGACCCTGGCCTGAAAACCTCCCTGATTTTCGTTTCTGTGCAGGCTGGCCACGGGAGGAGCGTTACCTGTCCCTCTGCCACCGTGTCGGTGTCGATGATGGTGACAATGCCGGGCACCAGCGGGCTCCGGCGCAGGTTGCTGTGAGCCAGAATCTCCTCCTCGGTGGCCCCCGATGGCAGAGTCCCCGTCAGCTGCGTCACCACCTTCCCCACCATCGTCAGCCCCGTCTTTATGGTCTGGAAAGAGGGGGGGGAAACACACAATAAATGATTTTTAGGGTTGTTTCAGGGATTTACCTTGGGGGGGGTTTCTCAAAGAAGAAATAAATGGGATGTATCGGCCGCAGGAGCGGAAACAGCCTGGAAAAATTTAGCAGCATATCCACTGGAAGAATTCACCTTTCTTTTGGAACTGAATCATTGCAAAGCATTCTTGATAAAGAAAAGGAAGTATTTTAATGTTTAAATAATAGAATGTTTTCCTATTTTAAGTATTTTGTTTTTTTTTTCTTTCTTTAATTTCATTCTGACTTATTTCCAGAGCACTCTAAGGATGGAATGATGAGGACGTGCTGATCCTGACAGAGACTTGTCCCCTGCACAGAGCAAGAGAGGAAACTCAGACTTCTCTGGATCTCACACACTCACCTGTCCCTCCCTTTTGCAGCATTAAAACAGGATATGGGACTCAGATGCAGGAAAATTGAAAATGCCCCTCCAAAAGTGCTCAAGAACCTCGTCCCCACTGACATCCCAGCACTAACGATGGCACTTCCCAGGCTCTGCATGTCTTCCAGACGTGGCTTTGAAGACATATTCACTGCCCCAGCTTTTATCAGCTAAAGATGCTGAGGACTGGTTTTATGTTGCTTTATTTCGTTTGGAGGAAGAGGCAGAGCAGACCCGGTAGGAGAGATGAAGATTTGAAGAAAAACAAACCCAACTACAACTTTAAATATTTTCTCCTTGAATCAAGGACTGAGCCCGATTTGCCCGTAAAGAACTGAGCAGATTTATTATGCAACATAAATAAGAAATAGCAAAAGAGATCAGAATGGAATGACACTGTAACAAGCCAATTCTTAACTAAAAAGACAAGCTAAGCTGCCTGCTAAATTGAAAAGCACAAAAACGCCCAGATCCCAGGCAGAAACCAAGAAGCAGCCACAAATCAATTGCAACTGCTTTGTTTAGTGCTAAAATCTCAAACTGCAGTGATTAGAAAACACATTAGTGTTCATCAATTAGCAGCCAAACGCTTGCTTTAATAATTGATGGGCACTGGGCTGCCCAGCAGTGCTGGGTGCTGTCAGGAAAGCCGGAGCAGGGCCAAGAGGGGCAGGCGCCACACGTATCGATGGGCAGCAGGAAGGGATTAACCTCTGAGATGGACTCACCCCATTACTGCTAATGGAGAGCCCTCCACCCCACAGCCAGCCAGGCCTGCTCCACAGCCACGGCTGTGGTGGTGAAAGTCCTCAGTAATATCCTGCCATTTGTTTCTTGTTATTTCTTTTTATGCCCGGCCACGGTGGGGGAGGATAAATCGGATTTTAAGGGTGGCAGAGGGATGGAGAAGGGACCATAAGGTGGGTATTGATGGGAGAGGAGTGATGCTAAAATAGGATGGAGTCCAGCTCTCCTCCCAAAAACTGACAAGGCAGCTTTTTGGCCAGTGGTTAAAATCCTAGAGAACGATCAGTTTAGAGTTTACACAGCAGGAAGGAGAAATCAGGAAACACAACACGGCAAAGGGAAAAGGCCAAAAACTGGATCTGCCCTATTTTAGAAAATACCCTTAATACTTACAGCCCGGGCAAGAGGATGATGAGGTGCTGGTCTATGTGCCCAACTTCCCAGGCCATCTTTAACCTTTCCCAGGCCATCCCATCCATTAGCACTAACGAGCTTGCTCTCACATGAGCTGTTAGTCCTCATTAAGGAGTTATCAGGTAACAAGAGAAAACACATGCAGCCTTTGCTAAATCACTTCACCACCAGGGGATTAAAAGATAGGGAGAGAGAATCAAGCAAAGGAGTTACGAGGTGAGAAGGGCTTGGTTTATAATTTGATGCAAGACATTTGACAGGCCAAATGTATTTTAAATGAAATAGGTCGAAGTTTGCACTGTCCCAGCTCCTTTGTCACTGATGGGAACCTGGTGCAGTGAAGTTTGCTTATAAATGAAATTAAAATACTTGATCCAGTTACTTTTGTAAGCACTGACGCACATGGTACAGACACACATAATTTATAACCTCAATTGTACCCTATCTACTTAAAAATAAGACTGTTCACATTCATTGAAATATAAAGAAATACATATATTTAATTAAAATAAATGTTTGCACTCATATCTCATTTAATGGAAAAATAAATACAACTTCAATTAGATGGAAAGAATTAAAATGCATCATTCGGTGCTTTTTAGGTTGTTTTGTTCCAACAAAGGCCTTGCATCCTTTTAGTGGCAGCACAATATAGTGTTCCTGTTTCTCCTAATAAATACATTTTATGTGATTTATTTGCTTGCAAATGAAAAATCTATAGAAAGCACAAAGTGGTATCAGAAAGATCTACCCTGGGCGTCAACACTGTCAAGTCTGAACAAAGTGAAGGTACAACCAACTACAGATTTGAGTTCAAACTTAATATCTGGGCTTTGCAAAGAAGTTTCCCTTTCCTGCTCTTGCCCCATATTCTAAAAAGAGGCAAAACAGGGAATAAACCTGCTGGGAAATTCATCTTAAACAGCAAATTTGACTGCTGGGGGTACCTGGGAAGGAGCTCCACTCCCCCAAAGCTGATAGCTCTGCTGATGAAAGCAAGGGAATCACAAACCACTGCAGGCCGGCAGGACATGCAGCAGGAAAGGTTTTTAAATGATGCCTTACATAAGGATGGAGCAAAGCTGATGGGGAGGCAACGAGAGGGACAAAGAGCAACACACATTTGGAGCATTATTTGCCAACAAGTCAGCACTGCAGTTATCAGAGATGAAAACTTGCAAGATAACAAGCCAAGACTCAATGAAATCACTCATAAATTAAACTTTTCAGATTCACTGAAAAGTTCTTGGACGTGGATAACAAATTAACACACTAAGGCTGGGATAGACTCAAGAGGCAAATTGTGCAAATATTTAAAACTATCTGAGTATTAATCTGGTCTGTTACAGTAACAGTGAGGAGCACAAGCCACCATGTGCTGTGCAAACACAACGCTGTGCCCTGAGGATTATCCCTTTTCCTGACTCTCACTAGGAGTTTATCTCCGTACAGAGGCAAACAATCTTTCCTTCCCTATGATTATAAACACATTTTATCTTCAGTATCTACTCACATGATGCAATAGCACTACTTCAGTGTGATAAATTCAGCTTAGCATCGGAATTTCTGGATTATGATCCCTGGCTAGTGCTACTCAGCAGGGAAGGTCATCAGCTGCAGTGATCTGCTCGGAGGGTTTTAGCACAGCTCATCCAAACTGTGGCTGATCACACTAAGCCACTCAGTTTTTCAGCCTTATCTCTGCTATAAAAAATGATGCTGAGATTGAAGGAGTTTGGGGAGATTTCCTCACACACCTTTTTTTTTTGTTTTACTTTGCTGATGGTGAGTGAAAGTACACAGAGATCCAGCAAATTACAGCAGGATCAATTCCACTTCCCCTCAACTATGTAAAAAACTGTGATTTTTCTCCTCCTCCAGCCACACTGTGATTGTGATGGACTCTGTTTGTTTTTGTGTTTTGTTTTCACATGAGCTGGCCTGCCCTGTGTCTCTCCCTGTGGCTTCTCCTAACTGTTGTTTTGTGCAGTGACACTGAGCCTCCTGTGCTGTGCTGTCATTTCATTCCTATTATTAGCTGGGTTTGGTCGTGCACATGAGAAATGAAAAGGCTCGTGGTTACAAGGAAAGCTTGTAATCAGCACAGAGCTCACCAGGCAGGGCCAGAACTCACTTGGAGGGGGGGTGAGAAAAAGAAATTACTTGGCAAAATGTTGGTGCTGGGGGGAATAGTAAAACAAAAGCTGTGCACACAGTGCCCTGGTGAAGATTTTTCCAAGCCACGGTCTTCTTTTGCTGCTGTGAAACCCCAGCCATTCCTCTGAAAAGAGGGATATTACGACATCTGAACCAAGAAAACCAGGGAATGGACCTATATGTAAACAGTCATTAATAAGCTCTACCCTTCAAAGAAGGTAATTAATTAGCTCCAGTACTGCACTGTCATCCTTCAGAGAGATTAAAATGCACCCTGTGAGTGTGATGGAGTCCAAGAAGCACCAAGCACTTGTAAAGTCACTTCTCACGATGCTTAAAAGACTAATAATCCACAATGTTGATTTCTAATCGTATAAACTTGTACCATTATGAATAGCCACTCTACAAAACCCTTTTACTACGGCATCCCCCTGACAGGAATAGCTGTTTGCAACAACTAAAACTCCCAAAACCCAGTTCAAAAGTGGCTGCTCAGAGACCGGCAGGGGCACGGTGGTGGTGCCTGCAGGGCTCTGTGCTCTGCTCCCAGGGAAGGGAGGGGGTGATGACACACAGCACAATTCAGCAGGGAAACCTCATAATTATGTTCCACGATAACCTCTCCCAGGGCAGATGATGGACTCACTTTGGCAGCACTAATGACTGTGGCAGTGTAAGACTGAATGTTGTCTCCACAGGCTCCACCACGGGATTGATGGCATCGGATCAGCTACGAGAAGAAAGACAGCAACCAAGTAACTACTATTAAACTACACAAACCCATAACCCATTACCAGAGCTCTTATTTATCATGTGCAGTGGTGTGTTTTTTTTCCTACAAATAGCAAAAAGCCCTGCTGAGACACTTAACCCCTTTTTATAATCTTCTGGGTGCCACCCAGACTGTCGCGTCCTCCGCTCCAGTTTTCAATTACCAGACGAGTAGTCACTAAGAATTCATAAACTTTGAAATGGTGGGATTTTGGGTCTGGCAGCAATACCACAAATAAATTTAAATAAATATAATCAAAAGCTTTAGCCATGTGTATGTAACATTAAATATCAGACATTCTAAGAATCCGAGTGTGGCTTCCCCCTCCTCTTTACGAGCAAAGAAATGACAAAGGAAAAGAGCTGCTTTAAACTTTACATTTAACAGATTAAAGGAAAGTACACGGGGTTGGCTTTATATTGCCTTCCTGCAAAATTAATAAATCAAAACTAGACTCTTGTACCTGCCATCAGCTCCAAAGGGGTTTGCCTTTGGACCCTAACTAACCATAGAATCTGTGCTCCTGACTAAATAAAGTAATTTTTAAAAACTACAGGTATTTGTTGCTTGCACACAGAACACGTTGCCTTTTGAGTGTTTTAGCTAAAGAACATTAAAAATCACTCCAAGATGGATTTGTTTCCACAGGCTTTTCTGTCTTAAGTATCTAAAACTGTTGAATTAGAGAGGAAGGGAAAGCCCACAGTGAATTCACCTGGGAACATACAAAGCATTTAAATTTCCTTTGTGATGTAATTCTTTTGCTGATCAGTAATTTATATTTTGGGTGGCATTAAGGGAAGGGCAGGTTTGGATTTGGGAAGAATCAGTTGTGCTGGGAGAGGTGGGACAGCAAATCCATTTCTGCCGCAGCTCTACAAACTGCTCCTGCACTCACAGGTGGAAGGCAGAAAAAACATCTGCTCTGAAATAAAAATAAGGTTTTAGAAGCTGAATTTAGACTATTCAAACCCTTCAAGCTTTAAACACACGACCACTTCTCTGGGCCAGGGCTGGGTAAAAGGAGTGGTCACTTCTTTGCCTGAGATATAATTTTTTTGTCTCTAAAACCAAGAAAAAAATATTTAAACATTTTAATTTCTTTCCTGAAGCTTAACATTCTCAAAGATGTGCCAAAGGGGACATTTTAATGCCGTTTTCTGACCTCCAGAGTGCATTGTTGTGTTGTTCCACACAAACCCACTGGCCCTCCCAGACAGAATTTAGGAATTCTTCTGCCTGCCTTCAGAAGTGTCTGGAATTAAGTGTTTGAAACTCTTAAAGCCCAGAAGGGGTTGGTTATTGAGGTACTTCCCTGCAAACACACGTGGCTGGCTGGCTGTCCCCTCTGCCTGCACATATTTATGCCTTCCAAGTGCCTGAGTTTAAATCAAACGTGCACAATAAATACATGATGTATAAAAACACCTATTGGCTCTGTCAGTTTAATGCAGCTCCTCTCTCTCACATACCTTTTTCCTGAGACTTTTTCTTTCCCTTCCCCCCCTATAAATACGAAATCTAGAATGAAATCCAAAAGTATTTTTGGCAATTAAACTTTTCCTTACCTTATTCTCTGCATAAGCCAGCCAGCGGCTCCCAAGGGCAATGGGATTCATGTTTGGCCCTGGACAAGGATAGCAGCCTGCAAAGGTTGGAGAGGCAACATTAGGAAATAATCTTAATGATTTCTTCCAAAGAATTTTATTTATTGCCAAGAAAACAAAAAAAGGCTAAACAAACCCCTTCCAGTTGCTCGCATCACTGGCATTTTTGTTCCTTGAGATAAGGCTGTGGTTAGATGAGCTATTTGGAGCATTTAATTATGTGTAAATAATAATAATTTCTCCTCCTGTTTTCATTTTTAGGGCAGTTTTGACACAGTGGGTTGAGGGCAGATTGAAGTTTGCCTTGATTTGTTCTCTATCTTAATTTTTAATTCCTCTTATCTGATTGACATTTTAATGGTGAACAGTTTGCTCAAATCTAGATTTTTATTGTAGGAAAAGGTGCATTGTGCTGTTGGTGTTGGTTTTAATAATTCTACACTGAATTTCAGCCTTTCAAAATGGGTTTGATTTTAACAGTTTGGGTTTGATTTTTAACAGTTCTACACACAAGCCCTCAGCCCCCAGTGAGAGAATTCCCCAATTCCTTTAAAATCATAAGCCACATTTTGATTTTCACCTGATTTCCATTGCATTTATATTACCATTAATAATAGATATATACACAGATAAAGGTCAGTATAAAATAGATAATTATTCCTGAGGATGAAAAGGTGAAAATACCCAGGAGAGAAAATAGCTGTGAATGAAAATATGGCAAGACTTAAAATTAACCAGGCCCACATTAAATGGCATTTAATAGATAAAAGTTTTAAAAGTATGTTTTTATTAAATTTAATAAGTAGAAGAAATAATTTTTATAAATGAATAAATAGTTTAAAACTAATTTATATTTTAAACTCCATGTTCTCACATTAAAAACAGGGGAGAGAGAATGGGAGAAAGAAGACTACGAAGCAAAGGGCTAATCTCAGTTTTCACCAGTTCTTAGGCTAATCCAGCCAATTTAGGAATTCAAACTCTCCCACTGACTGGCCAAGAATCACAATATTTAAAATCCTACGGGCACTGTGTGACTTAGAGCAGCGTCACATCTGCAGGAGCTCAGCCTGCCACAGGAACACACATCACACACAACTGCACAAAACCCTCCCAAAAAATTACAAATACAGTAATTATAATATAGCTGAGCTCCCACTGCCCCTGGAGTGGGGAGTTTCCTCCTGGAAATCCACCCCCATGGCTTTTTTAACAGGCTCCAGAGCATTTTCCAAGGAGAATGGAGCTCTGCAAACAGCCAGGCTTTATTGTGAGAGCTTACAGGGCACCCAGGAAGGTGCCTGGGATGGGGTGAGGGACTACAAGTGCCACCTGACAACGCTTTGGGTGGGTTTTGTCCCACTGTGATGACAAACAGCCCCAAGTGACTTTTCTCTGAGGGTGCTGCAGAATTCTGGAGATCCCAGGGAGTTGTTCCAGAGGTCACAGAGAGAGGGAAGGAGGGAAGGGGCAGTTCATGCAATGAAACCCAGTCCAGGACAGGAGGGCAAACCCAAGCGAGAATTTGGGAAGGGTTTGTCACCACCCCAGCTCAGGAAGGAAAACGGGCTCCGAAGAGATGATGCCACAATTGTTACTGCATTCCAGAAGTGCATAAAATGTGGGCAGCCAGAGCCTCTTAAGGAGCAAAGCAAACAAAAAAAAAAGGTTGTAAATGCTACCCTGGGTTGTAAATACAAACATGTTTTTCCGATGACATTACAGATCACGACCGGCGAGGTTTTAATGCTCAAATCTGGGTCAGTAAAGGCATTCAGGTCCCCCAAACCTTTTTTGTCTTCTCTTTTATGTATAAAATAAGAGCATTAAAATCGTGTAAATCCCTACTTTAGACTTCAGAATCAGTGACTTGCATTTCTCAAGCTCTGGAAGTGCCTCGTAACATCCCTGCAGGAGGAAACTAAAGGAGTCCCAGCAACCCAACGACTCACAGCAAAAAGTCAGCCCTGCCTGGAAAAGGGAGCTGTTCTCAATTACTGCAGGAGCTGAAGTGAATGAAGAACTGCAGAAAGCATCCTTCAAATCCAAAATGGACACGCAGTGCAAGAGTTACTTGGGAAAGCTGGGGCTGCCCTCCCCAAACCCACTGGTGCTGGTTTGTTGCTGGGCTCAGTCAATCAGGCTCCACACACAAATCAGCCAGTTCTAAGAATAAACTCCACTGAGGTCAACAATTCAGCCCGGTCCGAAACTCCTCTCTCTGCTCCGAAAAACAGCGTTTAAAAAAAGAGCTATTTCCTCCTTTTCTTTTCTTTGCAAGTCTCTGCATTTTGGAGACTTGCAGCAGCACAAGGATAAACAAAGGGTTATACTCGATGGGAAGGAAAAGCAAATTGTTTTCTCTGCTTTCCAAAAAAACAGCTGGAGTCAGCAGAACATCATCTCGAGGCAAAGGAAAAGCAGCCACGGCGTGACCCGTCGAGCTGGGCCGTCCAACCCTCACCAGCCTCACTCTCTTAAAGATTAACTTCTCTTTCTCCTCAACTTCAAAACAACAGAGGGAAAGGCCATTCCAAGCAGGGACAGCAGCAACTTCAGCCTGTTTACAATAGGAATGCACAGAACGAGAATGCAGAACTGACTGTCAAGAAGACCAAAGTTTCCAAGTTTTAATGACAGCATGGAGAGGTCATCCAAGAAAAGAGCGCTCAGGGAAAGTCCTTCCAAAAGTACCAAGCAAACCAAGCAAGCCCTAAAAAACATCTGAGTTTGGAATCAGCTACACTGGGCCCATCACCCCACAAAAACAGAGGTGGAAACCTACTGGGAACAAGATTTTGAGTACACAGGCATGACTTTAGAGCTGTGAAAAAGGTAGAAAAACTGTAATTCGAAAATCAGAACCAAAGTGCAAGTTTTTCTGCTTATTTGATGAAGTTCCTGTGCCCAAAAGCTCCGAGTGGTGCTGGTGTAGGCAACACTGAGGAGTAAGAAATGGGCTGCAGGCTCCCTCCAAGCTGGGACTTGGCTGGTACCTCAGACCCTGGGCCTTGGTTTTCCCATTTCCAAGATGCAAAATTTACCTACATCGAAATGGTCTCAGAGAGAAATCCTTCAGTGTTACAATTTCTTACTTTCTTCCTTTTTTTTGAATAACAGAGTTATAAAATGATAATCTGAAATGAGCACATATAGCTAGTGATAGACTGGATTCCAAGATGCTTTTACAGTCATATTGGGTTTTCCTGAGGATACAGGAATCTCAAAAGTTAAAGTTCCCCAAGGAGCTACACAAATTGCTTAGTGAGTGAGCAAAGATAAGGTACAATTATTTTACACTATTTTTTAATTACTAACCTTGTGGTAGTTATGAAAAATCATTTTGGAGATTCATTTCCACAAGCCAATAGTAACCCACCTCTGAAAACTCCCACAAATATCCACTTCTCTGACTCTGGATCTTTTCACTGGTCTTAAGCTCATCCTGGAGCTTCAGGGTGAACACACAGGAGAAAAAAAGCAACACGTTCCTCTTGGCTTTCAAACAAACAGCACGATGGGAAGGTGCTGTCCAGGGGAGCAAAGTCATTGCAAGCCACAATAAATCACAACATGCCACTATTAACACTTGCTGAAGAATTGCCCCAGAAGAAATGGTTCATTTCCACTGGGTTTTTTAATAAAAAAAAGCTTAAAAAAAGATACAGGTGTGTACATCCTCTCTAGGAGAGTGTGATGTTCACAGGCAGAAGTGGCCCAGGTTAAGTCAGTTTGCAGAACCTCACCCAGAGCACAGCTGAGGTCCCTTCTCTAACCTAAAACTCACTGTTAAATCAAACAGGATGAACCACTGCAAATTATTGTGTGAATTAATAAAGCCAAATTAGCGAGTTAATAAAGCTAAGGGAGTGGAAAAGCCAAAGCAGAAGCATCAGAACCTCCCAGCATGTTCATCTTCAGACACTCCTGGTTGCTTTTTAATTTCACAGCATGTTATTAGAACTCTTATTCCCTACACCTGTAATCATAGCACAGAAAAAAAATCAGTTTATGGGTACTTGCCAGGTTTTTATCCCCTCTATCTTGACTTTGTCTTTACTTTTTCCATGAAAAACATTTGAGAAATTTCTTTTCTGTCTAGTTTGGGGGTTTATTTTTCCTTGTCAGTTAATAGGAAAACTTCCAACCCATGGGGATGGGCAGTGGTGTTCTAAAACCTCCTCAGGATTCTGCCTCTAATCCCAAAATCTGGAAGAAATGGCATCTCTCAGGTATGATGACCATGACACTGGGACAGGATACACCAGGAATGCTGGGGAAGGCTGACTCCTTTCAACCCCAGTTATTTGCCTTTACCCACCCAAGGGACTTGCTGGATGTCACCAAATATCAGTGAAGCAGCCACGTGGTGTATTTTTAAATAAACAGCCCCAAGAACCCACTAAAGCTGTGCTCCTTCTCCAATAATCAATTTGCAGTTTTTCTCCAGGCCTTCCAAAACACTCAGCACTCCACAGGAATGCAATTACAAAACTACATCCTCAAGTCCTGCAGCCCAGAAAGCAGATCCATGAGAGGGAGACATACAATAAATAGCTGCTACAGTGACACTGCTGCAGCAAAAGCATTGTTTATTCAAGGAAAACAAATCATAAAAGTTGTTTTATCTAATATTTTTTGTTTGGTTGGGGGTTTTGGCGGGTTTTTTAAGCAAACTGATTTTTGTTGTTGTTTATAAACTGTATAAAGCAATATTGTTTATAAATTCCTCTGGGTTCGTCCTAGATGAAAGGCCCTGTGTAAATGTTATTACTCTCACACTGTCAAATACTTTCCAAAACTCTCCTATTGTTCTTGTATTTCCTTCAGTTTAAGCATCACCCAGAAAACAGGTGGGAGAAGGAGATGAGCTTTAAAGTCCCTTCCCACCCAAACCACTCCATGATTTTGGGCTACCCTGGCTCAGAAGAACTGAATTCCCACGCACAAGCTTGTGGAAGGGCCACAGATTTCATTTTTTTAAATTATTATTACTACCATTATTACTCCTATTGTTGATGCTATTTATTATCATTATTATTATTATTACTATCATTATTATTTTTACTACAGAGATCTTCCCTGGCCACTCTCTCATGGCACTTTAAGCACCTGAAATCTGATGATCTCACTGGGTCCCTTCCAACTCTGAGTATTTTATGATTTCATTGTTACTCCAAAAATCCAAGACCAATCCCAGAGCTTTTACCAAAAATACACATGGCCTTTAATGTTCATTAGGCCTGGCTGTTTAATTAGCACTAATTTGACTGATTTCAGGACTATGTTTGGTCTTGGGTTTACTTTCTTTTCTGTTCAGAGATTTGGATGGTGATAAACAAAACTGTTACCCCAGAGGTTGCTGGTTCTGTGCAGGACAATGTGAGGGGGGTGGCTTTGTCTGGCCTATAACATGAAGGATTTGGGTGCTTTGGATAAAAGTAACTCACAGAGAAGCAAACAGCAGTTTCTGCATTATTACATATCATTATTACAACTGCAAAGCCAGGAGATGGGACAGACACACCTCTGGGGGACCAACACCTGCCCTGGGGCCTCCTGCAGCTTCTGGGTTGTATTTCTATTTTCCTACAATGTAGCAAACCCTCCTGTTAGCAACCAAGCCATTTGTGTCCATAAATCTGCCCTGAAAACATCTTCAAAAAGGATCTCAGCATTTCCCTGTGACTGTGACACACCAATTCCCACAGCCAGGAAAAACACTCTTAGAATTAATGCTGTTAAAAAGTGAAAGCCAAGAGCAAATCAATGTTTCTGAGGGAAGGGACACAGAAATGACAGGAAGGGCTGTGTGTTCATACAGATGTGTGTGGATAAAGATAAAAAGTGCTTAAATCCACAGGAACATACTTGGCTCCTCTTCACTGATCAAGCAAACCCTGTGACTCAGGAGCTCTTCCCCACCTGCCTCAAGGACTTTCGAGCCAAGCTGAAGATCCCCCCCAGGGACACAGGAATCCTGGCAATGATTATCCCAATTATTCAGTGGGGGATGACCAGGATAAATGCCCCTCCCTGGGCACAGCTGAGAAGGAGGGAAATGTACACTCAGAATTTCTCAAAGGATGTGATTCTTGAGCCATTAAACCTTTCCTTAAGACAGCCACTCTAAAGTAAAGAGCTCAGCCTGTGAGCCCAGCAGGGAATGGGATTCTACCAGCAATGCCACAAAATGCCCAGAGCATCTCCTGACAAACTGAACCCACCCAGTTGCTCCTCCTGGGGAAGGTCCTTGCAAACAGGAGTACCAAATCCAAACTGCACATCAGAGCATCCAACCCCACTTGGTTTGGGGTTCTCCATGCACTTTGAGAGGTGCAGGTAGGATGAATTTAACACATACAGAATCATTTCTGGCCTGTGGTTGGGTGAGTCTTTGGAGACTTTCTACACAATGAAGTACTCTGACTAAAATCTGGAAAATTACCTCTCAGGGCTCTAAGCTGCACAGCATCAATAGAAACGTGGTGCCAGCTAATGGCTGCAATAACTGTCTCCATCCCTGGGGAATGATGGATGGAGAATATATCAATAGGAGGAGTGGAAGGGCCAGAGAACCTGAGCAGGCCCTCGTTATCAGACCCAGGGATGATGCCACATGATGTTATCTGGGATAATCTTTACCCAGGGCCCAGGGGGTGGGAAGGATATTCTTCATGGAGCAGAAAGTATCCATCAGGCCACATTCATAACCATCAGTGCTCACTCAGTAAGCAGTTTTGGAGAGGGATTGAGGGAGCACTGATGGAACAGAAATCAATGAAATTCAGCTTTTCTGCAGTTATTGTTTAGAGCAAAGTGTGTGGGGGGAAAAGCCTGAGCACCACTTTGGTTTCTGATCGCTCAGTCACGTGCAGAGTTCAGAAAAGGCTCTCAAATGAACCACAATAAAACCCTTAGTTATTACAAAATCTATTTCAAATCCACACCTTGACACTCACAAAGTAAAGGAAACACTTTCTTACTAAGGCATCAATTTCTTTCTCAGTTTGGCCACGTGAGCACTTAAGGCAGTGCAGGATGTGAAGTCACTGCTTGGCTTTACCCTGCCAAGGCCTTTCTTGGGACAAAGGAGCAGGGGGAACAGGGATGGGTGGAAGGTGCTGCTGCTCTGCCTTCCCTGAGCACAGACACCCCAGAGGGCACAGGATGGGATCTCCTGGGAATTGTTCCCCAGCCCTGCAGGACTGAAGCACCTGCCCTAAATGCCCTGCCCGGACTGCAGCACCTGTACCCTGAGTTCTGTTCCAAGAGGCACAAATAAAACCTGCTGGCTCGCTGCCATCCCAGGCAAATCAGCTCATTTCCACCTAATCCCATGCCGGGGGAAAAGAAAGGTTAGTACTATGTCAAATTTTGCTGCAGAAAAGCCAGGAAATGCAGGAGTTAAACATTCCAACAGCAGCACGAACTTGACCGTGTTTTACATCCTGAATATTTTATGGCATATTTATTGTAACAATATATTAAGCTACACATTCAACCACAAAAAAAAAAAAAACAAAAACAGAAAGACAAATACTCCTCATGTGCAAGGCAGCTGCATTACCATTTCTGAGGAACTTCAGAATTCCTGACATTGCTTTTAATTGTACCTTCTGCATTTAATTCCTGTGTGCAGCCAACAAAATGGACCAGAGCTTGTGCCTGATGCTGCTTTTGAGCTGCCTTGGGCAGGTTCTGAGGCTCCCACAGCCCTGGCTTGAGATGGATGGGGGATGTGATTTCCACGTCATCCCCAAAACTTAAAAAATAAGATTTTCTTTTCCCAGAGTGGTTTACACAGAAAAAAGAGTCTTCAAAGAGCCAGTGAGCCTCATTAATGTTTTTGACCTTTTATGACCAAAAGCAGCCAGATATCACAGCTGAGAATCTTCCTGATGCTGAGGAATTCCCTGGGCAGGCAGTGACACTGCTGAGGTACACCAGGATGGGACACAGGCTGTCCTGAGGAGCAGGGATGCTCCAAGAGTGGAAAAAAGGAGTTTAAAAGACTTTTTTCTGAGCTTCCTACTCAAGGATTTCTACTTTTTCAATGTAAACTGGCACTGCCCTTTAATAAATTAAAAAAAAAGGCAGCAAGAGAGCCCAGCTGAGGCCAGTTGGCTGCCTCCCAAAAATCCCTGCAGCTAACAAGGTAGCTCATTTACATCCCGTTCCAAAGCCAGCACAGCAACTTAAGCCTTTAAAGATCCACTCTCAGGTCGAGGAGGTTTCAGCACATGAGATGGGAAAGCTCAGACAAAAAGCTTCGCTGCAGCCTCGGCGTGTCAGGGCACAACAAGCCCTGGGAAAGCACCATTCCCAGCACGGCTCCCAGAGAGCCATTTATCCAGGGAAAAACCACACGGCTTGGCCCACTCACTGGGGCACAGGGAAGGGCTGGCAGGGCTCCAAAAGGCCCCAAAAATGAGGGTGGCCTTCACCAAACTTAGAACAAAGTTTGGGAAAAATCCTGGGGGTCTCACATTAAGCAAGCAGCACGGCTGGAGGAATACAGTGGGAATAGTGACATTTCAGGAGCTGTGTTTTCAAATGATTTGGTCAGTACCTCCCAAAGTTTTATCCTATCCTCTAAATTCCACTGCTGTTCCATAAGAAATGCACTGCAAATCACACTTAGGGTTAGGAAGAGGGTTACCCTGTTCCTCAAAATACGGCCCAGTGGATTAATTTTTAAAAATTACTGCAGTGCCTTTTTAAAAAAGAAAAACACAACAAAGTAACTGGAACGAAAAAAGCACAAAAATTCTCAAAATACACATTTAACTGAAGGAGGGTTTTTTTGACTTTTGATCTAAAATAAGGCAAGGCTCTAATTCTCTTTGGTGGGAAAAAAAAAAGGAGTGAGGAATAGAAGGACACAATTCAGTCTTTTCCCATTTGGCTCCTGTGACTGAACCCCAGCAGATTCCCAGGATCTTCAGTCCATGGATAGGAAGAAACTGACACCTATTGGCAACTTTAATATTACTGCAAAAAGCTGCTTTCCTTCAAACTGCCTCAAGAAACAGCTTCTCCCAATGAGATTTGGCTATAAATACACAGATAATATAGAGAATTTCAAACTTTTCTAGTTGTGACTGAAAACACATCCAGAAAAATTCAGACTCTCCCGTTGAACAATAAAACTCTGACCTTTCCAAATAAACCATGGGCTGCTGGAGCTTTGGGGCCTGGTAAAGTAAGGACACATGGAAAAAAAAACAAAAACCAATGTACCTGAGGCTAAGCAACAACCAGAAATCAACAGTGGGCAGATCACTGTCCATGAACCATTATGTGTGTGATCTGAAACTCCAGCCCTGAGGCCCTGACATATATTTGTGCAAGATAAACAAAAGAATTTTTCAGCTACTTCTGTGGGTGCCCTTTACAACAGTGAGAGATGGTCACAGCAACAATAAACACAGACCAGAGTCGAATATTCACAGAGCAACATCGGGGGGAGTTTTGGAAGCAGCAGATCCCTGAAACTCCAAAGGAGGTCACAGAGACCTGCCCTGAGGGTTCAGAAATAAAGCAAACACAGAATAACCAGTTTTGTCTCCCTCCACTCTGGGGCACAAGGACTGACCCCCAAACTGTACGTACTGGTAACGAAGAACTTTTTGGTGAAGGTGCAGCTGTCGAAGGCGGCGATTTTCTCCTGCAGGACCACCACCAGGATCCTGAAAACACAGGAATGGAACACGTGCTTCAGACATTAAATGCATTGGTTTAAAGACTCAATATCTAAATGTAATTATTTCAAAAGCATCAATACAAAGCCTGCAGTGATAAAGTGGCAGGTTAGCAATGCCTGGCAGTTATTGAGGGTTCTCTCCCCTCCCAACCACAGAGCCTTCACTGCAGGAAGCACAGCAGATCTGATACACAGCAACACAGCACATTTATGATCCACCTCCTGCAGTAAAAGCTCCATTAAAAAACAAAGAATGGAATGGCTAAGACCCTGAATTACTTTCACTGACTCAAATAACAATCAAATCAACAGTGGGCAGGACAGCAGCTGAATTTGAAATAATCCCATTGCCCACCTCGCTACACATTTATTAAACCATTGCAATGACCAAGGGCAAGGGAGGGTTTAATACCAAGAACATCAGCACATAAAAACAGCTGAGAGAAGAATTTGTGCCAACCAGCAAAATTACAGCTGTGTGTTTACCTATTTGCTTGGACATCACACACTTTTATATGTGAAAAATACTAATACCTGCCCATCACATGAAACAAAGGGCAAATTCCACGTCAGAACTGTGCAGGAAACACAGGGCTGCCCAAAAACAGAGGCCAAAGATGCAAATGTGGAAGGTTTTATAAGCAGGATATACCTTTTCCCACACTGGGAACTTCCCAAACCCAGGTTTGTAAACTCTGGACCACCTGGGAAGTCGACAGATAAAACCCACCAGCTCTCTGGAGCACTGAGCAATAGGACATCATTAATAATCTGATTATCCTCTCATTAAACAGACTATGAGACAGGGGTTTTAATTAGCTGACAACACAGCATTATTAAATGCTGCTCTAATAGTTCTAATAGTAAAGATATGATGTGGCAAAAAATTAATCACATCTCTCACTGACTAAAACACACACCTAATGCTTCATGTGAGTGATTACTGTGTACGACAGGCTGGAATAATCACCTTTATAAAGGTGATGAATCACCTCAGTCTCAGCACAGCTCCCTGGGGAAGGGCTCATGCTCATCTCCCACCACTGGGAAACCAGCCTGGAGCTCTTTTTTCCCTATTTTCATCTGTTTAGCCACAAGAACACTTCCTTTTATCCCAGAGTCTTACAGACTCTTTGGTGAAGGACTACACTAAACTACAGCAACCTTTTCTTCTGTCACTTCTGCTTGACCAATGTCATCATGAAATTCAGATTTTGGTGGTCCACTGATAGAGAAGTGTCTGTTTAACAAAACCTTTGTGGCTTCTAGAGGATGAATTTACCGTTTCACTTTATTTATTTATTTTTATTAGCATTTCACACTTAACTTTCCTTAGTTGCACAAGCTTAACCCATGCTCATATATTTTTGTGGTCTTCACATATGCACATTACTGCCACAAAAAACAGGCACTTAACAAGTTTTGCTCTTAATTATCTGTGTTATTATCCAGCTGCCTTACTGAAGGCCCATCAATTCCCAAAGAAAAGCAGTCATTTCTTCCCTCAGTGCCCTCCCTTCAGCCCAGGGATGTGATTGCACCACTGACATGGGGTACCTGAGGACAGGCAGTGACTCAGCCCAGGAGCAGCTGGGGAAGGAGCACCCACGTCAGCACCACAACCGTGGGCTTGGAGCAGTCACTGCCCCAAATCCTCCCATGAGGAGAGCCAAGGGATCAGCCAGATCCTCACCCAGGGAGTCTGGGATTCCTCTTCTCCTTACAAAGAGGTGGTGAACTACAAGGGTGTCTGGCAGAGATGAAGGTTTAAAGCTGAACTCACAGTTCCATGGGCACAAGAGACCCTGTTCTGCCTGGGCTCGCTGATCCTCAGCCTTCAGAGCCAGTTGCTCTGGATCCCAGCTCAGAGATGCTGCCCTGTTCTTTGACTCACTGGGCCATTATTATTCCCTGTGAACCACAGGCTGCACACTGGGAATGTTCTGGATGTGCAGGAAGGCAATGTCTGACAGAACCACAGAACCCAGACAGGAGAGACACAAACTCCTGTGCTGTTCAAACTGCCTGTGATGCCATTTCTCCAGCTGAAGGTGGACGACCGAGGATTTCAATGATTCCTGCTCCCTCTCATCACAACTCAAAGAAGCTTAATGATTTCAGAGGCAAAACGGTTTGAGCTTCCTAACCCAAAGCCATTGGGGAAGCATATTGCCAGATCCCAGCTGAAACATTCCTTGAGATGTGGAGAGCCAAAGCTGGGACGACAGGGAAGCCAAAACAATTGTCTTTATTCTTGAAATGCTACATGCCCTAACACAGAAGGAATGCAGAGTAACCCTCCTTACCTCTTATTGCAGTGCAGGTCATAAATAGGAGTTTTGAACTGGATGGACTTGACCATCTCTCCTGTTCTCAGGGAATACAGATCCACACAGCAGTAGGGAGGGCTGGTGCTGAAAGGAATTGTAAAAGAGAGATTTGAATGGAAATAAAGGTATTTTAAAAATTGTTTTCTAATTATTTCAGCCTCCTTATATTCCTGAGCATGCTGAAGGAAAAAAATCACAGAATCATTACAGTGGAAAAAGACCTCCAAGACCATCAAGTCAAACCTGTGACTGAAGGTTGGACTTGCAATTCAATCCAAGGAGAAATGCTGGAGGACAGGGGGTCAGTACAAGCCTTCTACGTGAAGGGAAGGTCTGCTAAAAACAATGATGATCTCCACAATGGCCATGAACCTTCACTGTGCAGCTAATTATCCAACACTTTGCCACAAGGAAGGCTTGGGAATAGCAGCAAAACACAAGCCATGAACTTTCAGACTAAATCCTAATTCAGGACTACTCCAGAGAGCAGCATTGTCCCACAGGGAGGAACTCCTTCACCCAGCACACAGCTGGACCACACGGCTTGGTCTGATGGAGACACATCACCCAGAACTTACATTCCATCTCTGATGGCCTCCTGTCTGAGCCACGCAGACCTTTTCAACTGCTTTGTGTCCCTTTCATCATCTTGATATAAATAAAACTCTAAGGCCATTCTCTAATAAAAAGGCTGAGTGGGAGAAAGCGCCGAGTGTTCCGGCAGGGCCGGGGAAGGCCGTGGTGGGACCATTTTCCAGGCTGAGGAGAGGCTTTGATGTGGCAGTTCTGTTCCACAACACCTTCTCCCCCCTTCAAGAACGCATTAAAACCTTGGCTGCTCCTGGGTCAAGCAACATGAAGGAGCACAAAGTGCCAGCTGTACAAACATCTCCCGAGCACTGGGAAAAGAGGGTGTTTCCCTCGCCCCTATCTGGTTTATTTTACAGAGTTTCACACAATCCCTGCCACAACACTCGCTTGTCTCTTGGATCTGCTCGGGAATGTTCTGGAGAGCTGGACTACAAATGCCAACTGTTTATGCCTCCAGTGCCTCTGGAGAATAAACTGGGTCATAAAGCAACGTGCAACCTGCAGTAAATGCACAGGAAGACAACAGAAATAATAGAAACAAGAAGTTTGGACATTTTGCCTACTTCAATTCTTCCCAAAATATACATTTTTCTAGGCACATACCTAGGCCAGGAACTAGAGGGTGCTATTTATTACTTCAAGCACTTCAAAGGCCCTTCAAAAACACCTTTGAAACAGTGAGACTCAAGTGGAGTTCCTTTACATTAAAGTTCATTGCTGCTCCAAAACACAGAAAACCACTGCAAGGCCTGTGTGCAAACTTCTTTAAATTAAGTGATTTATTACCTACAGCAAATGATGATGTTGATGGAAGGGTTGATATAGTCAAAATTCTATCAGCAGAATTGATGAGACCACCATTTCCACATCAGACCATGCTGACCAGTTCCATTCCTCCAAGCTCTGGGTGACAATCCTGTCACTCAAATGAACCATCATTATAATGTCACACCTTACTTCTGGCTGAGCATGGTAAGACCCTTCTACCAATGCTTTTTTCAACCACATCGAGTAAAAACCAGTTCAAGTGTCAATAACCAAGTGCTACCATGGAATCCCAGAATGGTTTGGGTTGGGAAGGACCTTAAAGCTCATCCAGTCTCACCCCCTTCCACTATCCCAGGGTGCTCCAAGCCCTATCCAACCTGGCCTTGGACATGTAGTGTGGATAGATCAGAAGTACATCTGAAATTCCATCTCCACCTACCTATTTTTTCCCCCTCTCCATTTATACAACATAAGCTTGAGGAAATACTCAACAATATCATTTGGGAACAAGTACAGAGGTTATGGCATAGTGCATATATATATATATGTGTGTATATATTCTATGCAGGTTATGATTAACCAGTGATCTATTCTAGCTCTCTGATGCTTCACAGAAGGGGAAGAAAAGCAAAATAAAACCAGAGTTAATTAATTGTATATTGGATAAAGTCCTGCCTGAACCTTTCCACTGGAAAGCTGAAGCATGATTTGATTGGGATCTTTGCAGTAATATTATTAATATGTTGAACCCACAAAGGCAAGGCTGTTCTCCTCGAGGGCCCTGAAGAAGGTTTGCTCAGATTAAGAGATTTCAAGACCTGAAGGACCATCTTCTCTTTCCAGGCCAGGCACAAAACGTCCCAGAAGCTCAAAGAAATGTTATTTTACCAGGCAACCTAATCTTGTCTTAAAAGACTTTGCCCAACAATGAGCCCTCTATTTTTACAGTGAGTTGTTCCAACATTTAGATCATTTTATTTTTATGAAATTACTTCTTAGCACAAGACAGAATTTGTACATTTTCTGCTTTTTGGCCTCTGTCAACAACACAAAAAAGCTCATTGATTCCAGTTCTCTGCTGTGTAAGTCACTAATAACGCAGAGCAAGCCAGGCAATAACTAACAAAGTGAAAAGGACTTCTAAGCCTGAAGTTGTAAGGTTTGTTTTCCAGCCCCAGCATGTTTTAAAGTCCTCCTCTGAGCCTCATCAGTGCTGCAGTTCTCCCCTTCTCTCTCAAGGATGCACACCAGAAGGAAAACTTGAGAAAAAACAATAATTCCCATTATTTACTCCTTAAACACCACTGCAGAAAAAGCTTTCATTGACCCTTGCACTGTCTAATGGCTCTCTGCATCCCACCTTTTCCCAACAAAAGCTTGAAAACTCCACTCTGCAGGTAATTTTCTAACTCATGGTACTGAACAGATTCACTGAAACCCAGGAAAAGCAGAGCAAGATTCCTGAGCAAGTGACACTTCCCCCAAAACACACGTGCAGAAGAGAAATACAAAGCAGCAGAGACATTTTAAGTGCACCACAAATTGCAAAAAGCACGGAAACACTTATTTCTGAATGGGAAAAACCTGCACCAACCTTAGACACGTGTTGCTAAACCTAATCCTTTAAATCCAAGGCAGGGAATTATTTGATAGAGCACTAAATATCTGTGCTAAAATTTGTGACACAAACTCCACTGTGGCACCTTCCTCAAATCTTTTGATCGAGTCTGTCAGTGCAGCAAGAAAAGTTCCACTTTACCCTTTCCTTCCTCGTTTTCACCATCTCAGGGGCAAATAACCAAAATACTCAGAAAGTCCTCAGCTCTTTTGCCTCCCACCTGCAGTCAAGGTGTCGGACATCACCAAGAGGAGGAAAATTTAGGAGAAGGTTTGTGCACCTATTGGGATTACTGCAGCAGCAACCACAAAGACAGTCCCACCAGCTCAAAGGCAAAGGGGAATCCTTAAAGACATTAAAATACTCAGAAACCTCCAAATCACTCTCATTCTGCTGGCACACAGACCTTCTCACTCTGGCATTCCCAGCAAGCCCTAACACGTTGTGCTCTCTGCCCCCAACATTGCTCACTCTCACCAGCAGAGAAGACTTCGAGGGGTGTTTTTTGGGCTTTGCTGTTAAACTTGGAGGTGACCAGAGCCCCCCAGCCCATGCCCACCTGTGTGTCCCCCCAGACCCTGCAGCTCCTCCCTGGCTCGAGGCATTGCTGTCGCCACAGTGTCAAACACAGCCCCAGCTGCCCCTTCAGCTGTGCCCTTTGCAGGGAAAGCAGAGTGTGACACGTTTTCCACTCCCTGAGATGTGCCACATGTTCCAAAGCAGAGCTGTCCCACCACATCTCCAGCTGGTTAATCCAGGAGGATCAGCAGCATCTCCAGAGATTTGTTTCTCAGCAAGGTTTACTTGACCATGGTGATGGCTGAGGGAAGTGCAGCTGCAGCTCCACTTTGAGAGCACAGTCCTTTCTCCTGGTGGATTCTGGACTGGATTCTGCTTGTGTGAAACCAAACAGTCCTTTTATACCCAGTTTACAAACCTGCACTGGCTGCCCTTGGTCACTTTATGAACACACAGCAAACTGGAGACAGTGCTGTAAATCCTCCAAACAAGCCAAAGATTTACTTTTGGGTAGAACACAACTGCATTTATCACACCTCTATCAAACATTAACATTTCTGTCAGCAGCTGACTAAGCTATAATCTGGCAGGTGCTGCCCCCAAAAATACAAAATTCAAGGAATTTAAGGAGCTGTCTTGCCCTTCTTACTGTCAAATGAGGCAGAATTCACCACTGAAATAAATGCATGTAATTTGTATGTCAGTGACTGCCACAAGGATCCTCAAGATCACCCAAAATGCACCAAAATGAAAAATGGAGAAATTTATGCATCTCAACAGCCAAATGCCACAGCTTAGTAGGAAAAGATGACATTTCTGGGAGCACAACTCTGAGAGCAAAGTGATGGTGAAAAGCCTCAGCTCCAGCCCAATCTCCTCTGTAGAACCCCAGCAGAGAATCTTGGGGAGCCACTCACAGTCCCAGAACCACAGACAGGCCCAGACTGGATAAACTCCCACTATTTGTAACACCCCAAAGCTTTTGGGCTTCATTTTGAGGGATTTTAATGGAGATTACTTTCTGACCAGTGGTGTATCATAGGACAGGAGAGGCAGCTCAGATGGCAGCTGATTAATACAGCAGATATACCATTAATTGCATACATTTGAGGCGTGTTCCTCTGCAACCCAAGCACAGTAGAGGTCCCAGCTTGCGTGTGGCTGAATACTCAATAACCACCATCAGAAAGGGTTTAGCTGCTACTGCTAACGTGGCAAAAGCATTCTGAGGGACCAAATACTTCATCCTGTTGGTTCTTGTAATGAAATTCTTCAGATTTCAGGTTGACTTTTCCCTCTCTGTGCCTCCCCCTGCGATTCACAGAGCTGACAGGTCTCCTGGCATCTCCTCCTCTCTCATGCCATCACCACCCCCAAAGCCAGGCTAAGCCAGTGGCTCCACAGCGCCGTCCCAAAGCCCACAGAAACCACTTTGGGGATTCACCATCAGGCACAAAACCTTGTACCGACCTGTCTTCCCCAAAATACGCTTGCCCGTGGTGTCGGTAACAGCACAAGGAGCTCCTGGGGTTGTGCAACACTTCATCACCTCCGAATTAAGCAGCCTCTGCCCTCAGGTTGCATGACAGGGATCATGAGAAGACATCTGTCAGCTGCTGAGGACTCCACTAAACCTTAATTGTTTCTGTGCTAGTATATGGCTCAAATTACAATTCTGGAGCAGCTTGAAAACAATCCTATTTCCAAGAAATAATTAGAGGGTTTTGGGAGTGCGTAGGACTGAAGCTGAGCAGAAATGAGCTTAGATCTTCTGGTTGAAGCATAAAAGTGCTGTGAACAACAAAGCTTCGAGGTTCTGGTCACATCAGGTAGGTCAAATTTTCCCCAAGTGCCCATTAATTACATGTTCTTAGGTATTCTTGGCTTGGCTTTGTGACTCGACACAGACCATGTGCTACAGACGAGCGGAGTTCTCACCGTAAATGAACTCACCCAGAGCTGGGGTGGGATTGTGAAATTATACCTGAAAACAATGACTCTGGACACAGAGCCCCACGAGCAGCAAAAGGAATATTCTGGTTTTCCTTAAACTGCTCTTGAAGCTGAAATCCTCCACAAATTGCTTAACCTTAAAAAAACAAAACACATTAGTTTATGTTCGAGCCCTTCTCTCAGTGAAGCCACATCCTTTACTGGGGAACTTTTCATTGAACTCAGAATAATTCTGTAGTTCAGAGTGGCTGATATTCCCAGGAGGAATTACAACTGCCAAGGAAAGGCACACAGAAATCCTGCATTCCCAGAGGCCCCAGGACAGCTGATGCTGAAATGGGAGACATGGCCCTTCCAGCTGCACAGGCAACATTGATTAAAACATTCAGGGTTGGTTCATTAATGCCTCATCTGTAAAATATGATAATTATACAAATATTCCATTAATAATTTACATCACAATTCATTTCAAAATCAAGCTTGTAAGCAACCACCCAAGAAATGCATAAGGGGTCTCTTCAGGTGATAATCTGAATATATTAGCTAGGCAGAATTTAAAGAAAGGAGGGAATAAACAAGGTAATTTTTTAGGCACAGCTTTTTCATGAAGTAGGAGCTTTCTAAACCTCTATTTTCAATTACTGAAGAAACCTTTACTGAGTTACACATTTAAAGTTTCAAAGCTACTGAAATAAATTCATTGTGCTTCAAAGAAAAAAGCCAACCCAGAACTAAAGAAAAAGAATAATTATATCAGATTTTTTAATGGATTCCATTCATTATGTTTGAATTGTCTTCTTCTGTACCTTGGAGATTCAAGGGAATCTATGAATGAGCTTAGCAAACCCCCCTGATATCTTCTCCATATATTAAATATTTTTGAGGGAAAGGAAAGGACAAGAAGGGCTCCAGAGAGAGAATGGGATTTAGGAAGAGATGCAAAGCCCAAATCCCGTGGGACTGTAGTGAGTGACTCAAGTGGCACAAAAGGGACACAAGGGCTGGAAGCTGAAGCAGTTTGCAATCAGCTGCTCCCCTACAAGCAAGAAGTGACAGCCCTAATTTAGGAAAAAACAGATTAAACTGCATCTTCTATGAATTGATTGGCATCTGGTCACATTGGTGTCCTCAGAAAGAGAGCACTTAAATCATCCTGAACCCTCTGGTTTGCCAAGTCCTTTAAACCCTCCCTGCAGTACCTAACACAGAAATAACCCTAAAACATACAAGCAAAGCAAACCCAATCCCCAACTGCTCCCCGGCTCTGTCACATTGATTTATAACAGTTATTTCCAAGACAGACAAAAAACCCCAGATGCAAACAATTACTCTATTTTTGTAGGCAACAAGTGAGGTGGGTGGCAACTGAGAAATTTGGAGAAATACTGTCACAATACCCCGTTTTTCCCTTGAGCAAACCCTCCTCACACAACAAACGGTGGCCACATCAGAGCCCTGGCAGGGCCTGGAGGGGCACTTTGATTGCAGAGCGCCCCAGGCATTAGTGGGGCCGTAATTAGGGTAAAAAGTTCAACCACAGCCCTGCACTGCCAGAAATACATTTCCTCCCATTCACCCCTTTCTACTGTACCCTCCCCGAGAAACATATTGAAAACACATTTGTCTTTGTAGAGTTTGTTCCTCTTCTAATTAACTTTACGGCATTTAGAGGAGTGAATCATTTTAAGGGGGGTTTTGGGGAGCCCTGGGAGCTGCAGCCCTGCAATGGTGCTGTGTGTTATCCTTTCCCTGAGGTGCTGAGTTACTGGGGAAGGTTTGGGCTCCAGCTGCTTGGAGCTGGATGTGAACAGTGACTTCCTCCCTCCATGCCCTCCCTGGATCATCACACACACAGAGGCAGATGGAACTGGGCCTCAGCTCAGCAATCTGCTCCCCCAAATCTCCTCACTATCCCAAGGACTGCTTGGAGAAGGGTTATCTTTATACAGCTTAATAAATCAAAGCTTTAGGAGGTCACAACTATCCATGGTTCTCACCAACCGGTCAAAGCTTGACCCCAAATACTCATTTTCTTCCAGTTTTGATCCAAGATTAACAGTTTATTGTGGTTCAAAGGTTATTTCTTACTCTGGTTCGCTCAAACATCTGGAGTATCAGAGGAACACCAGAGCTTTCCTACCCCTGGCTATTTCCACATGGAAACACCACCTTCTTCCATTAAAGCTGCATCTGCTGGCATTTGGAACTGTGAGAACACTGACAGAATTACCAGTAAACACCCCTTCAACATTACAAAACCGGTTGGAGATGATTATATTTACAGAAACAACTTACAAGAAAACATCCTGGGATCTCAAGAGCCGTTTTTAAAGAACATTCTACCTTTAGCACATGACAATCCCATCCAGCATCACTACAAGGAATTTAAACTGCTTTATTCAGGGGTCGCACCTTTCAGGATCTTAAAAGCCACCACACAACCTGCTAAGAACTGAATTTTCCTGCAAGGACTAGAGAGGATAATGTTTTTCATCTACTGGAAAGGAAGGAAACCTTTGCAAGGCATCCAACAGGACCACTCTCTGCAGTCCATGATTCCTTGCAGTTTTCCAGCACCACAAGAGCCTTTGGGACTCCAGGCCTCAGAGGTACCAGGACTGAGAGTTCTTTGCCCAGTTTAAAAGGTTCTACTGTACTTTTGAGAACAAAACCAATTCAGTTTGCTCTCTAGAAATTTCAACTTGCACAGGCTTGAGAGCCTTCAAAAATAAGGCTGGGGAGGAAAATCTGGCTGAGTTTTGTGCCGTCTTCAATAAAAGACCACAAGTATTTAACAAACTTCATGAAATCCATTTCATGGTGTCCAATACAATTGGAAATCACAACCATCTGGCCAAGCCATTCCTCGGGGTGGCTGTTTTCCATCTGGAGTGGCTACACCCTTTGCACACTCCATGGCACGACCGAGCCTCTGGCACTGCCAGGTGAGCCCATGGCACTGCCAGGGCATTCCAGGGAAAATATTCCAGGCAGAGCTGCCCTGAGCAGTGTGAACAAGAGCTCCAGTCATCCAGTTCCTTCTCTGGGATGATCCTCCCACAAAGCTTTGCTCTTTGTCCCTGACAAATCATTTCACAGCCAGCTCATTTTAACCAGGGCAAGCCACAGACACCCAGAACTGGACACTGGGTTTTAGCACTGCCCAGTGACACAGAACAGGCTCCTGTGATTTTAGCATATTAATGTGAGAAAATATCAATGCTTTAATCACTTTTTCTATTCCTACTTTCTCCCTGAACCTGAGTGCTCCCATAAACACATTCCAGAGTTAAAGCTGGGTTAAGGTTAGCAGGATTTCATCTACAGTAGCCATGTGAATAAAACACACTTCCTGAAAATCTGCTGCCAATTGATTTGCCTTGTAAACAGATCAGCAGGGGAAAAAAACCCGCTGGCTAGCCAAAGTTATACATTTTGTTTGCTCCAGCTACTCCTCCTTCTTTAATTTACCCTAATTTCCTCTCTCCTCCCATGATTAAAAAAGATTACCTCTTGTTTCTCATGCCCTTAAGTGACCTCAATCGGATTCTTCAGGTTGTCCAAAATTTTCCATCACTTGCCATGACTAAATTAATACTTCTTTCTAAAAATATATGCTGGAAACCCAACACACACTCCAGGCTTCTCCATGGGCTACTGCCTGAGCTCCCTAAGGCTTGCTGGCCTCAAACTCTGCCTGTTCCATCCTCTGCAGCTGATGGCTCAATCAGCTACTCCTGCACCTGATCACCACACTTGCCCATATAAGATTCTGGCAAGTCCCCTAATCTTTTAGGCACCTCTATTTGGACCAAGGACAAGTGCACCAAAGCATCCAATACTTTTTTGAATAGAGCTCCTGTACCTGTGGGGAGTTACAAGAAAGATGGAGGAAGACTATTTCTAAGAGCCTGGAATGACAGGACAAGGGGGAATGGATTCAAACTGAAAAAGAGGTACAGATTAAATACTGGGAAGGAATTCCTCCCTGTGAGGGTGGGCAGGCCCTGGCACAGCTTGCCCAGAGAAGCTGTGGCTGCTCCTGGATCTCTGGGAGTGTCCAAGGCCAGGTTGGATGGGGCTTGGAGCAACCTGGGCTAGTGGGAGGTGTCCCTGCTCATGGCAGAGGGTGGGACTGGATGGGGTTTAGTGTCCCTTCCCACCCAAACCATTCTGGGGTTCTCCGATTCCATGATCTGGGCTGCATTTCAAGGAGGTCTTAAAGATATTTATTCCCATCTCCTGCTGAATGATTCATTAACAGAAGGTGAAATATTGCCATCCAGGAACGTGGTGGTTGGGACAAATCCCTGGTAGGACTTCCACCTCCCTTGTTTTGCTCTGTTCAAAGAGGGATGGGCACCAAACAAAACCTTACAGGGAGGAGTGAGAGCACAGCTCATGGCTAGAGTTAACCTGAGAAATTCCAGCCTCTGCTCACTCCCACCTTCCTCCTGCCTCAGCTGCACTTGGTAATTCTGTGAGCAGCTGTCTGTAAACCAGGTGACTGAACTTACCTATATCATCAAAAGAAAAGAGCATTATTTGATACTTGGATTATTTCTGGCATCCCCTTTCCTTCATGTTTCTCCCACCAGCTGAGGTGCCACAGCAGCAGCTCAGAGGTGGCAGCACAAACTGAGGGGGTGAGGAGGGATTTTAAGGAACCTTTGGTGCCACTCAGTGAATCCCTGAACCACCCCCTCTTGCAGGTTGTGATGCTGCAAACCCACAGCTGTGCTGAGACAAGCCTTTAGCAAGGCTGGTTTGCACTCTCTTACAGGAATTCTGTCCAATAAACTGCCCAGCTAATGAGGAAAACCAACAGAAAAATACAAGAAATAAAAAAATCTTTAGCGTAGAACCAGAGTTCGGTAACACATAATTAAGCATGATAGGGTAAACACTTGAGTCATCAGATCCAAAGCCTCTGAAATGTTCTGTACTCAGGGGAGGTGGTTTACTCAGCAGTTACTCAGCTCTCTCTCCTCTGTCCCTTCTCCCTCTCTCTGCTCCTACACACACCTGGCTTTCACCCCTGCCACAGTCACTTCTAGTTTGTTTTTAGCTTTCTTGTTGCCTGGATCTTGATCTACTGAAGGGCAGATCTGCAATCACTCAAACCACAATTTATTTCTTAATCTAAAAGAAAATTAACCTGCTCAGCTTCCCTTCAAACTCCTCCCTTAGCTAAACTGAAACATTTATTTGAAGATACTGGTACAATTACATTTGAGCACAACAAAAAGCACATTTCATGTATTTTGGGTCTCTGGTGTATTTGAAAGTGTTTTACAGATCCAGGGAGTTACCCACTACGGTTTCAACAACCCCCATGGGGAAAACAGGAACATCTTAATGTTTCACCACCTAGAAAATTCATTAATATGCACCAAAGCCCATCAATTAATTCTGTGTGTGTATAAAGATGTTTGCTTTATCACCAGGAACAAGCAGACATGCCTTTTCAAACCTCCACAAAGACAAAATTTATGCAGATGCTCTTTCTTGTTCGGTTTTCCTTCAATTTGCAAATCTTGTAATCTAAGACTGAAGTTGACTGAACCAACCTCCAAACCAGTACAGCTGTATCAGCCAAAAAACACAATCTGGTTCCCATTTATGTGTCAAGACTGCATCCTTTTTGGGGGCTGTGAAAACTATTGTTTTGAAAAGATTATAGAGTGAATCACAGACTGGTTTGGGTTGGAAGGGGACCTTTAAATATCCTCCAGTCCAACCCCCCTGCGAGACATTTCAGGCCTTTTACTGGCTGGAAAATTTGACTTCTAAAATAGCAAAATGTGTGTACCAAAGCGAGTCATTCAAATATGAGGCAGAAGTTCCATCTTGTTAATAAGCACAAAATGACAAGAATAGGAAAAAATCTATTCTCAGAAAATTTATCTGGAAATTAATTCATAAGAGTAACAACAAAAACTTATCTGGAAAGGTCCAAATTAGCAGGGGTGTTCCAGGAAAAGATCAACAGGGGCACATTTGGGCAGAGGAAGCAGAAGGGAGAAATTTGGAAGAACTGGCAGGAAAAATCCAAATGGTGATCAAGGCTCCAGGATCATTCTCTCTGGGACATGATCCTGGCAGATTTTAGACAAGAAGCCAGGTGAGGAGAGGACTGCAGTAAAAACACAAGTGCTTTGGAAGAAATGCTCTAGAAGAAATGGAGCATTTGCTTCACAGATGATTAAACAATGTGATTTTTTGGTAGAAAAGCAGAAACCACCCATAATCTTGGAATTATTTGCTATTAACTGAGCAATACAATAATACAGTGAGAATAGTGAGCCTTACAGTCTGTTCATTTCTCAGGTATCTCAGCTTCTAAAACAGGGGCATGAAGGCAGGTTTTTCCCAACCAACATATCCTTTACAAGTCTAAATACACTGCCTGGAGTAAGACAAACTCCTACAAGAGCAATATTTACATCTCTGGTGACACACACTCTTATTTACAAAGAGTTTTTCTTTTAAAGCAGGGAAGAAAAGGAGAAAATAACCATGAACAGTTTTCTAAGTTTTAAACACTTTTAAAAAAATCTCTCCCAGGTTTTTAATTTAAACATTTCAAGCAATAACAATAATGATATTGTAGTTTAACACAGTAATAACACAGAGAAATTTGAAGACTTGACAGTCTTCCTCCACACCCAGACTGATTAAATTCTTAATTGAAAAAGGTGTGGCCAAGAATTAGTCTTACAACTGTAAGAAGATTTGCTTCAGCTGCTCAGCCTTTGAGTGGCTGTGTAGAGGATTACCCTGAAAAGCAAATATTTTCCTGTAGGTAGAGATATAAATCCTGTGCATTGTCTGAGTTGATGCATCAAACAGACATAAAATATCTTAAGGGCCTCTTTTAGAAGAGCAGAGATACAACACTGGCCAGAGAGCACAAAACCAGACTGTAAACTGATTTTTCTAACTCAAAGAAGGGGGTTTAACATGACTTTGCTAATTCAGTGTGGCTGTAGCAGCAAAACTGCTGGTGTTCATAGTTCATGTGGTAGGTGAGTGCTGCCTGAAAGCATCTGTTAATCACTTTTTAAGACACAAAGATTGCTTGAGACACTTCACAGTAATGATTCAGACCAGGACTCGTATCAGAAGAGGTTAACCATAAAACTGTGATTACCCTGAGAATAAAATAAACTGAAAATACCTCTTTTTTTAGTCCTTTCCAAAAGCTCATAGATCATAGAAAAACACATGTTGACACTGAAAAGAAGTTTAAAACCACATCTCAGTGTTACCCCATGAGCAAAAAAGGAGAAGAGCTTTAACGATGTCACTTACTGGGGGTTTAGATGACATTACAATTTATATATGACTTGATATTCTTACCCAGAGGATCCAATGCTTTTGCACACACCCAGCAGAGGCCGCTTCTCAGAGAAATTATCACATTTCTGAGCACCTGATAAAAGGGAAAACAAAAAAAATGAGAAAGAGCAAACCACTATGCACTGTTTGTGTTGCAAACACAGCTGGGGGCCCAATATACAGGGAGGATATTGAATATATGATATAAAACTCCCAGCCTGTGCAAGATCAGTGCTGGAAACACAAATGACAGTCAGGGACACAAGAAATGGGATGGAGGAACAACCTCAGCAGCAAAACCTGGTCAGGGTTTGGGGTTGTTCTGGTCCCTGCAGCTGGGTGAAGGGCCCTGTGGCTGTGCTGAGTGACACTTGCTCAGACTGTCTGTACTGAGGGTGCCTCCAGCTCTCTGGGGGTCTCACACCTTGGGTCCCACCTTGTTCTGCTGAGGTGCAAGTGGAATAAAGAGCGTCAGCCACGAGAGAAACCACTTCTCTCTCCAGCCCCTGTCCTGTGCCTAAGAAAACACAATCCTAAATTCAAACCAGCCTTCAGTAAGTACCACCACCAAGAGGTTCAAGCCTTGAAGAAAGAAACCTCTCGTGAGATTGAGGCTTCTCCAAGCAAAAACCCCAGCTCTAGCAGTGGATTTGATCTAGATTTTGGGGTGGGTTCCCCAGGTAACACCAGCACAGCCCCAGGCTGGTGGTGCCCTGCTCAAAGTCAGCTCTGCCAGGCCTGGCACCCTCTGCCACCCCCCTGGCACGGGTGTTGGAAGGAACCCCAGGCTGTGGTGCCCCCAGGCTCAGTCACACCTCCAGCCAGCACAGCCAGACTGCTAAAGACGCCACACTTCTTAAATTGGGATTTTAAGAGTTTGGAGAACTTTGCTTTACTGCTACATAAACAGAAATAAAACTAAAGCTGAGTTGAAAAAAATCTCACTTCTGCTTGTGAACAATGTTTTACTTGAATTCCAGGGTATTTTTCTACCCTAAATAGCAGAGTAACAACCAACACCACCACCACTAAATTTCCTCTGCTTTCTTTCAACCCTTGCCTTTTTCATTATCTATCTATGGGTCTGTGTGTGTGGTGAATAATGGAATTTCATTTTTCCCCTCCATTTTACACCAAACCCTTTGATCTCTAAAGAATATTAGTGATACAGTCTGCTCAAAACTTCATTCTCGAGTGCTGTTGTACAGCACTAAATCAACCATTCAGAAAGGCACAACAATTAACAATATACATTTTCACATAGCAGACTCTGTTAATTATTAATCACTCAGGTACATGCATTTAATTTGTAACAAACACTGCTCAGCCCTCTCATCTGCAGGAGGATAAGTCCTCCCTCCTACACATTTGGGTATGTAGAAAGTCAAATGGCTCCCATCAATAATTCCACCACCAACAATAGCTTTACAAGCAACCTAAAGCAGCCAAATGTATTTTCCTTTTATTCCTATTATTTCAAGGCCTTTTGTGAGTCAAACCTGTACTGTATGTGCTGACCTGTAAATTGATAAATGAAACATACACTCTTCTAAGAACCTGGCAACCCCTTTGTTTCCTTCAGTGCAGGGACAGATGAACTCCATTAGTTCTGGTCCCTCACCAGGCTCCCAGCAAGGGGGAAATGCTGATTCCCAGCAGTTCTGATGCTCACCTAAGTGCAGCCAGCATTTCACCTGAAGTATTTAACTCCACTTTTTCTAGGGTTTAATTTAAGACTTATTAGAGACATGAATTCATCTGTTTCTTTATGGTTTAATGACAAGGAAGGGAAAGAAAGGTGCTGGAGAGTCCAGGGAGACAAGTGCCCAAACCCAAAAGGATTTCATCCCCACAGCACAGATTTGCAAAATTTCTACAGTAGGTGCTTAAACTTCTGATTTCAGCCCATAATGACGGAGTCCCTCATTTTAAAAAAATCCATTTTCTCCTCCAAATACTTTCCGAATGTAAATATTAATACTGTGGGAAAGGATCATTATGGTGAGGACTCGGAGGGCATTAAATCAGGTTAATAGCTGCCCCATCCACGGGATTGCACAGAGCACCATGTGTTGGGCTCTGGGCTGCTTAATGGAGGCAGCAACATTGCCGTGCTGGGATTTAATCTTCCAAGTTGTGGTGGATTAATTTTCATTTGTAAAATTGTGTTTATTTGCATGTGCGAGGGGCTGACGTTGCACACACCTGCTGCACACACAGTGTTTAACAAAATGCAGGGGGATGATTGAAATGAAAAGCAGCTCCCTAAATCCCCCAAATACAAAAAGTATTGAAATCCTGTTGCAAAGTCTTTTTCTTAAACTCCTTTTATTCTAAATCCTTTTAATTCTGTCATATAACACTACAGCATTTATAAAATGCTGAAAATCCTGACAAATCACACAATTAAAGTAATGAAAACTGCCCTTCCTGCCAACAAGGCACCACCTTATCTACAGCTCCATTTAGCTAAATGATATATGTTTGTTTTTTTTTTAAAATCTAACTTCAGTTAGGAGACTTAAAATTGAAAAAAATACATCTGTGGCTAAAGGAAATGTCATACAAATCAACATTTAGAACTTTATGAAGTCAAAAGGTTATCCACACGTAAGCTCCGAGCAGCTTATGCACTGCCCTGATGAAACTGTGAACAGAGATCTCAGGGCCTCCTGAGGGCTCCCAATAATGCCAATAACAGGAGCAGCAGCAACCACAGCAGCACATCTTTATGCAGAATAAAAATGAAGCCCAGTGATTCTCACAGGAACTCAAAAGCTGCTCAAAGCTCTCAAAATTACCCCCGTTTCCCACGAGGAAGAACGGGATGCATTTCTGACCTATTTAGCAATGGCATCCATGCACCATGGAGGGGATTTTCCTGGTCTGGAATTTCACCCACCAGGTTCCACCACAGCCAGGGCATCTCCTGCTCCACCAAACCCCCCTCACCCCGAGGGGGTCCCTGAAAATCACACTGCATTTGTCATCCTGTCCCACATCAGTGCAAGAGTCAACCAGTGCCTGGGAATGCCAAGGCTGGAATTCCCTCTGTATGGCTTTCACTCCCTGTTTTCCTGCTGCTTTTCATGAGTGGGGGGTTAATTAGAAAATAAAATATATTTCTTAGCAGTTCTTAATCCCTATCATTTTATGTCTGCTGTCTTATGAACACAAATGCAAAAAAACCCCTGAGACAGAAGTGATGAGGCTCAAGTCAGTCCTAAAAATAGTGTGTGAATTCTTTCCTCAGCTCCAGGGCAGCATCCATAAATGCTGCATTTCCTGCAGAGATAAACTCTGAATGCAATACTCCATATCCTACCTGACCAATGGTGCTGTGCCTGCTGTCCTCACCCCACAAATTCAGGGGCTCCTTCAGGATTAACCCTCTTCACTGTGACCATCAGCACCTCCCTGAACTCCCAGCATCATCCACACACTCCAGTGTCAAAGTCCCTCTCCAGTACCTGTTTTTTACATCCCAAAAAAGTTATCACCCTAAAACCCCCCTTCAGCTCCAGTTATTTCCAGATCTACTCCCTCCTCAGCCCATTCCAGCCTCTTGTTTCCAAGACAGGGCAGCAAAGCTGCAAGAAGCAACAGTGGCTGGAGAACAGGATCCTGGCAGCTCTGCCAGAGACACAGCCCTGCATGTCTGCAGAAAACTGGGTTTCTTCTCTTTTTTCTGCTTCATAGTTTTAGTCTCTGATAACTGCATAAGCTTCTCTATGAAAAAACATTTTAAAAATGACCTTAAAACACTTCCTAGAGATCAATGTTTCCAGAGTCCCCCATTAGCTGAAGATGGATAGGAATATTTTATTTTGATTGAATTCTGTTTGGAAAAGAGCAACTTAAACGACCTGTCAGTCTAACTGGGGGAAAGCTTAAAGTGTGCTGGTCTAAAGCACTGACATGATGTGGCCAGAACTGCAGTGGTGGCCAACAGGTCAGTCCAAAGCTTCAAAGAAATTGGTATTTTACAACGTTGTGCTCCAAGCTTCTTCCCTGCAGTATCTCTGGAAGCCTTACTTGCTGTGCTGGACAATTCCATTCTGCAATTTCTATAACCCATAGACATTCATTATCCCAGAAGCAGCCACAGAGCAGGCAGAGAACAGCAGAACCCAAACACACACCTCCACAGCCCAAACCCTGGTACCAAAGGCTGCTTGTTCAGCTTGCAGGGCCAGACTCTGCAATGAGGGCTGTAAAACCACAGAGCCACCCACGTGGCTGAACGTGCACAGCCCTCCCATCTGCCTCCCTTTAGGGAGCAACCCAAACCTGCCAGTTGTACCTGCACAGGAACCTGAGTCAGCTCCTGAGGTTCACATGGTATTTCACCGACAGCAAAGATGGGAGCAGAGCACAACAGCCATAAATCTGCTGCAAAATTCCCACTTTCAGCAGGTTTTAGGAGCTCTGCTTTCTTCCATTTCCTTTCTTGGTTGCTTTTTTCCCCCCTTATCAGTCAATTTGACTAAACAGTCGAATTCACTGAGAGTTGCAGGGCTATAATACCATCTTTCTGCAAGCAGCATAATCTAGAAAATGGCAATAAATTAATTCAGCTGGCTGGGGGAATTTATTTTCATAATGCTGAGACATGGAAATAGGTTTTACAGACAATGACTGATCTAAAGTTCCCCACACAAGCCTGTCACCACGTCCCTCTCACCAGGAATTACCACACACAACGCTGCTCCTGCAGCTTTCCAGGGCTCTTGATGGATTTTTAAACTGTGCAGCAATACCTTAACAAATGGGACAGCACAAGGCAAGGCAGGTATTTGGCCAGGGGGTTGCAAAATGACCTGGGGTAAGGAATGAAAAATGGGAGACTGTAGCAATGACTTACTTCAGAAAGCACCAATATTCTGACCTCGTAGGTAAAAGAACAGCAAAGATAACTGAAGTAAATGTATTATTTCCTCAGCACTGATTTTACAAGTCTATCTGCCACAGAACTCGAAATGAAGTCAAAACACAACACATTTTTAAAACTAATAGAAGAGTTCTGAATGTTTTTTGACAGTGATTTGAACATGAACATACAGCTACTACAGAAAACCTAAATAAGTCAGATTTTAAATTTTTAATGTTTCTGTAAATATCACAGGAGAGAAGAAAACCACAGGATAAATGTGGCAGCATCTAGGACAGGATATTTAACAATATAGAGAACTCAAACTGAGGATCACTTCAATTCTACAAGTATGTATTCCCACAGCCAGTAACCTCAGAAAATGGGAAAGCATCACCTAGAGGAAGTGGGGAAAAATCAGAAACCATGCTGAACAAAGGAGATGAGTAATGAGATTTGAGGGGCTAAACAGAGCCACTGGGGGTGTGGACAGGCCAGTTCAGCAGCTGTGCCAAGGATGGCTCAGCAGATAGCATTGCCTGTGGCACAACAGGATTCTTGTCCCTAAGGCTGAGATATTCTCACCGTCTGAATATCAGCTCTGCAAGTCCAAAATTTGGTCCCAGTGCAAACCTTCAGTCCCCAAAAGGGCCATTTATATTGTAAACTGTAAAGGATAATTAAAGCCATGTCTACCACTGAAGGCAACGCTAGGTATGACCTGACCACAGAGAAGAGGTAAGACCTATGTTTTTCAGCACTGTTTACAGGAACCTGCCCATTTTTCATGGCCAGGCTGCAGAGCAAGCATTGCCATGGCCACTGAGACATCAAAGCTCTGCAGTGCTGGGCCAGGTCAGGTCTTGCCTGGTTTGTTGGCTCAGCCAAAACCTGCCCCAACAGCCCAGCGGAGCTGCCAGGTCAGAGCAGCTCCGGGAGCCGCTGAACTGCTCCAGCCTGGCACAGCTCCTGAGCAAACAAACCTGCCCAGATCCCAGCTGGCAGCAGGCAGGGCCAGCTCCTGCCCCGAGGAGCACTCAGCACCTGCCCCAGCAGATTGGAGGAGGCCTCCTTGGCAAGGAGCTGCACCAACTAACCCTCCTGAAACACTGCCTCGCTATGGCATGGAGCCCCTGCCGCAGCACAGGAGCTCACATCAAAGGATCAGGGAGTTATAACAGAATAGTTGACAAACTATTAAGTTCTGCTACTGTAAAGTCACCAAGTTATAGCCATGAGCTTTCCTTTCACACCTGGGAATGAGATGCTTATCACAAACTCCAATCTGTTTTCAGGAACGTGCCAAATCCATCCATGGAGAGACTCCCACTTTCAATAATTCCCTTTTTACAGCTTTACAGTAAAATAGTGTTTGAGCCTGCTGATGGTAATCAGCTTCTCTTTTACAAACTCCTTTTATTTTGCTCAGAATCATTAAAGCTCATGTGTTAGTTATCTAAGGCCTCTTATTACAGCTTTACTTTTATCTGATTCCAGATAGTGGTCAATGATACATTCATGTACTTTTAATCAAAGATTTATTTAAAGCAAGCCATGTAAAAAGAGACCAAAACATGTTTTTAAAAGGTTTGGCTTAATTTAATATGAGCTAATTTGAATAGTTTTCTAATGTAACAACCACCATTGTCAGATGGTAAATATATGGAATTTAGAGACAGAAAGACAGTAACTGCTTGAAGGAGCTCATGAGCAGTGTGACTCAACTGAAAAATCAGAAAGCACTATTTTGTTGTCAGAAAAACAGAACTTCCAGGTTCTTCAATGAATTTAACAGAAAGTTACTATATTTCGCTATTTTTTTAATAATTTAAACATATTTTAGGCTGTATTTTTTGAATTTACTAATTCATAATGTATCACAAAAAACAGTCATCCAGCATAAAGCCATGGTCATACCTGACATATATCACAGCAACCAATTCCAAGCAGACCCCAAGAGCTCTCAGGCCTTTCAGAACCACAATCAGATTGTGATTGTTTGAAGGGATTTGCTCCTTGCACAGTTGTTGAAGTTCAGCAGGAAACTCTCCCAAGGGTTAACTCAATTTCTGAAACAATCCTGTTAAACTAAGCAGCTTGGCTGAGGACTTGATGAAACAGTATTTAAGCAGGGACAGAGAGGAGATGTCTGTTGGCCCTCAGGGGATGATAAAAGTTCACACAGAATCAACCAGGCTGGAAAAGAACTCCAAGACCAACCTTTGACCCAACATCACCTTGCACCGAGTGCCACGTCCAGGTCACACTGAGTCAAATTGACATAAAACAAGCACGAATTGAACAAACCAGAAGCTAAACCCACCCAAAAAAACCCAAATTCTGTTGTTTTGTTACTTTTATTGAAAGAGAAGCTTTTTATAAAGTACTTCTGCTGAATTATGAACCATCCAAGTCAGTACTTACTGATTTGTGGGGCTGGTAAAATCCGCGCGGCTCGGACCGGCCCGTGGCGGATGGAGAAGAGCTCCTGAGCTTCACCACTGATCTGCAAGACATATGCATTGTAAGAAAATACATATCCTTTTAAAAATACATATATTTAGCAGGCAAGACAGCAGGTACATTGTGGGAAAGGTAGGTAGGGGAGTGGGCAGGAAGACTCTGCCTTTCTGACCACCCACGGCAACTTTTCCAAATGTGAACGTAGCTTAGCAGTCTGGAATTAACCAGTCATGACTACACGTTTGAAAAGAAGCAAGACTTGAAGTGGACTGCTGACTAAAATTCACAAAACTTCCAGCAATCTGCAACACAAACATTTATCCCACGTTTCCCCTGCTCACCGGTGCCCAAGGGTGGCAACCACAGGGAGTAAAGATGGGAGACTGATGGGTTGGTTCACTTCACACCTACCAGGTGTGAAAATTATGTTTAAAAATCGGTGGTCAAACTACTTAGGAATGTCACTCGTGGCAATCTTGAAAAGATTAAACCAGAAGTAGTTAAGATGAATTTCCAGACTTCCTGCAATGGTCAGTCAGAATGTGTTTTCATAACTGCCTGGTAATGGATCCGATACGGAACGTCAAACTCCAGGAAAATGGCAAACATTATGAAGCTCATTTCCAAATAACCAGCAACTTAAAACAGATGTAATGAGACTCAGAACACAGCCAAGGTTGGCATAAAGTTTTGCCAAACAAGCAGCTTACAATATCAGAGGAGAACATGATTTGGAATAAGGTTCTTAGGAGTCAAGAGACCATAAATTCAAGTGAACTTTTGGAAATGTCATTTTATGGCTGTTTCCATTTCTTTCTGCACTCCAGCTCCAGTTCAGAAAGTTAAAATACTCCTACTGTGTGACCCACAAATCCCAAGTACAGAACTCCAGGCTCTCAGCTCACCTCCAGTCTTAACCTGAAGCCTTGTTATTTACTATCACTGCTCTGGATGATGTAGGAGAATAAAACCCACCCCAGAGAGCCACAAGGCTTTAATAAAATTACTCTGAAAACACTCTTTACTACAGAGGCAGCCCACCTTTCCACACACTAACACAATGGGGAGAGCTGCTGCTTTTCCCTGCTATGCCTGGAATAACATCAACCTACACAATGTGGGGGAATCACATCCTAAACCCTCTTAGCTTTGCAGTTCACACTGCTATCAATCCACATTGCTGCTCATGACACCATCAGAACTATTCCTGATGAACACAACAGTGTGAAAACTGTAACCAATATGAGAATTAATCCCTTGGACCACCCTGCTCTTATTTTATTAGGCAGATGTTCTGATCACAGCAGATTCTCCTCTTCCCTTGAGCAGCAGCATCTGAACACACAACGTTATGGCACTTGAGCTTTTGCAAAACAAGTTTAATTCTCCCTCAGGGACAGCCAGAGGCCTCTGCTCTGAAGAGCTTCTCGAGCAGATTCTATATAAGACACAGGAATAATGGTCAGAAATCAACTCAGCAAAGGTTTGCTGATTGGCCTTAAGTGATCATAAGCTTGGGGTGCAGTGTGGTGGGGGGAAGAAAAAGGCATCAAGATAAAAACCATCTGCATCCAGAAAAAGCAGCTTGGAAAAATGTAGAGTATAGCTAAGGAGAAAATGAGAAAAATTAGAGGGAGACAGAGGAATAAAGAGATGAAAAAACTTAAGGCAGCAGCACGTTCTCTACCCATCAGATCACAGCAGCCCTATGAAAAGGGGAAGGAGGAAATGGGAAAGAAGGAAAATATAAGGTTTTGGAATTATTATTATTGGCAATTAAAGCTTTTTTCCCCCCAAATCCTGAAAAATGCTGTTTCACACGTGTATGCACAACACTGGCCACAAATGAAAACAAGGGGGAAAGGAACCAGCACAACAAAGGTACGGAAGAAGTGATTCCCATAAAATACCCCAACCCCATCCAGACACCTCCTGCTCCTTTCTACCTCTGCCAGCACATGAGCCCTACCTCCAGTCGACTTCAAACAAAGTTCTAGTCCCCAAAGCAAGATACACTGAGAAGGCCAAACCTTCTCAGCTCAGGTTCTGCTCTTAAATATCCTGAACTCCTGGAGTCTGTTTATTTAGACTGGGATGCCAAGACCTGGTAGAGCTTAAAGCTGAGATTTTCAAAGGAAAGCCTAAAATGTCCAAATACAAATGAAATTCATTTGTGCTGAAGCACTTAACATGAAAATCCCAGCCCAGCTCTTCTCATGCATAGAATGCTTTTACTTATTAATAATTAATAATCACTATTTGAAAGATAATTTATGATTTTATATTGAGGGAAAATGACAGAAAGCAAGGTTCAATGGAGTAACCAAAACCACAGGATCTGACAGTGACAAATATGAGATTTTAAGTATTTAGCTCCTGTTCTGAGACCACTGTAATGTTTAATACTACAGGCCAACAGGTCCTTTCCTCTCTGCCTGTGCAGGATTCTAAATCATGGCATGGTTTGGTTTCAAACTCCAACTCTACAGCTTGTGTGCTCCTGGGAGCCAAAAAAGAGCACATTTTAAGACATGCCCCCACTGGAGATTCCATAATGAAAATACAAGATTCCACCCAGGCACTGGCATCTCGTTTGTAAAGAAAATTGACAAAATATCCATACATGACACTACAACATGGAGCAAACTAAAACACTAACCTACCACAGGCTCATAAAACAACAAGGTTTTTAAGGACTTCAGTTGCGTGTCCTTAATTGTTCTGTAGAGACAGGAGCTCATAGAAGTCATTTCACTTTGTTGTGTGCCATGAATTAGTCAGCTTGGTTGCTCCTTGGTTTGTTTGGCACTGAAAAATGCATTAGAGCTTTGAGTTCAAGACTTCCTCTGACTTTAATTAACTAAAAAAACGCTACCACCAGTAGAAGCTTCACTGTATGCAATCTTACAAAATCCTGAGTTACCTGTGGTTAGTGCTGATGCCCTTCATTTATCTGTGGACAACACAAACCTTTGTGACCATTGCTGAGGCCCCGTGGACCACATCTGTCTGAAAGCACCATCTTCAGGGGAGAGGGATGGCACGGGCTGACCTTCCTGCCAGTTCAGCCCTCATGTCACTCCTGAGAAGGGGACACTTCTTCCTCTAGGAATCCCTCAAGTGGGACAAGGATCTGCACGTGGCAGAGGCCCAGCCCCATCACTGCTCCAACCCCTGCCAGGCCGGGGCACTCGGGGGGTGGCAAAGCTCAGCCAAAGGCTCCACATCCCATTCCCAGTCCCTGGAGCTCCACAGTCTCACACACACAGACAAAACATAAATAGACTTCATGAATTGAAAGCAGAGCTTTAAATTCTTCAAAAAGCACCTGTGAAAGGCCAGGCTGTGGCTGCCATTTTGGATTTGGTCCAGCCAAGTAGCAAGTCCCCGTGGCAGCTCTCAGAGCTCTTAAAAGTTTTTCTTTAACCATTCCAAAAGCCAAGAATATTTCCAGCCAGGTTTCAAGAATTGAATATTAAGCCACAAAAGCAGCTGCAGGTATTTGTTGTGTGGAAGAGTGAATCCAAAATGACAGCTCCAAGCTGGTCTGATAGAACATCTCAGCTTTCCCGGGATCGAGCCACAACTCCCAGACCTACATGGAAGGCTGGAAGCAAAGAACACATGGATTCACATCCCAGCCTCCAGTGAAGCCTTCAGCACCCTCTTCCAATGACAGATTGGAAGAGGAAGAAGAACTCTCTCCTCCACTTAAGACATCTTGAGCTTAAATTATGACAGCCCAGAAATGTGGCACGCTGGTTCATTTTCGATGACAGAGCTGCATTGTTTGGAACATACCAGTTTGCACCCATAAAAAACACTGAACAAAGGAAGTTTTGTTCACACTAAGGATAACTAATAGTTTCCAACCATAGAAAATGGTTTTCACATGGGGGGGAAAGGAAAAAAAAAGTCAAACATACACCAAAGTTAAAGAAAATTGAGTTCGGAACTCAATGCCTGAACTACTGTGCAACTATAGAGGAGGCAAGTGGAGATTATAGAAAAGGAAAAGGGAATGTATCGGGATGTTCTAATATGACAATAAGCAAATGACAGATGCTACCACAAAATATTGATGGATATAATCACACTGGCTTAAAGACAACTCCCAGGAACTGCACTACAGAGAGAGTAAGGAAGGACTGGAAGCAGGAGGACAAATTTTATCACTTTAGTTTAGAAATTCAAAGTCCGCTTTTTCACTCAAACCAAACCTCTGTAATTATGTAGAGATTAGAAGAATGTAGGTACTCAAAGGATGTTAGGGACATCTACTCTAGTGACTGGACTGGGTATGAAGTTGCACTCAGTACTTTAAGTTAGGGCAATGCTTTGAAAACTGTCAAAGCAGACAACTTTTTGCACATCCTCAGTGTAAAAACCCCAAAGCCTCAGACAATGATTTGCATGGATGTTTTGTAAAGTCCTCAGACATTTTTCAGGGTTACTAGGTCAGGTCATTATCCCATTTTTCCACGTGGCCAATGCAAGCCTTGCCAGTGGTTCCCTCCAGCAGGAGGTCTGGGCAGAGGAAGGATTGCAGCTCAGGATGGGATAAGTGACAAGTCCTTTCCTAGCTCTGAAAGGGGCACAAATGACAGGGAGCAAGAGCTGCAAAGAGGAAACCCCAGCAGACAAGGCTGTGGGAACAAAGTGGAAGTGCCTTGTGTGACTTCCCACACGCACCCAGCTGCTGCACAACTGCAGCCTGAGCAGCCCAAAGCAGAGCAGGGCTGACAGCAGCACTCCAGGCCTTCAGTCAGGGGCTGGCAGTGCAGAAGTGCCACTGGGTGAAGCCATCTGTGCCCAAAGAGCCCTCTGCCTTCCACAGGCTCCACATGGAAGTCACCTGCCACATGGCACAGCATCACTATGGCACAACCTTTGAGTGTTTTGGCTCAATGTACATCTGTGCTTGTTATTAAAAGTTCCCTTTGGTAGTTCCTGCTTTATTCAACTCCAGCTGGATCTTTCTTTTTTAGTTCTAACATGACCCATTAAATTAAGATGATTTTTCTACTTTTGAAACTTCCAGCGTACAATAAAAAAAAATTATCTGCCACAAAAGCAGCCAACATGCATTTCCCTGAACAGGAACATCCAGAACAGATACTTGGAAACCACATTAGGCAGAAACCAGTTCCAGTCGTATTTGAAACACGAAGCTGGGAGCAAGGGGGAAACAAATTCCAAGCAAAACACAGAACTACGCCGCTCCATTATCAAATAGGAACTTCTAGCCATGCTTTGGTGTATTCCCAGATTTCTCCCCACTTAGTAAGGCATATTTTAAGAACAGTTTTAACCTTCCCACCCCCATTTCCAAACAAAGATCAAAGCAAAGCCCTTTGGATGGACACCTTCCGCTTCTTATGCAACACAGACCCAGAAGCTGCACTTCCAACCCCAGCACTCCAAACATCATTCCAGGCCTTTGAAGCAGCCCTAATGGTATCTTCCATTTGCAAGTAACACTTGTGTAGTCAAAGATCTTACTCCAAGGAGATGTTAATGTGAAAGCACTCAGACTGCAGAGAGACACACACTCCCCAGAAAGGCTGCCGAGGTGTTGGGAAGTCAATGTAACACCATTACGGGGAGTGTGGGCTTAGGACCTGTCATAAACACTTCATAAGCACTCACACACCAACTCCACTGCCTGCAACACGTTATTAAGTGCTGAATAGAGCTGCAATTGTAGGAATAAAAAGCACAATGCTACAGATAATAGCCTTCCTGAGGAGATTTTCACGTAAATGTCAAATTGTTGCTTTTTCAGATTAAAAGCTTTTTCAAAGTGGAGAATGCAGGGTTGTTTGGTTTGGTTGGGTTTTTTTTCCCTTAGCTGGAATAACACTGCTTAATTACAAGCTAAACAGAAAGGTTTGTCTAATACCAAAGGACACAAAAAAGTGTTGCCAAATAAGCTCTTAAATATTAAGTCAATCACATAAGTGCCAGATTTTGTTGTGCTCAGACTAAATAAGCAAAAAAAATGCAAAGGAGAAACAATAACGTGGAAAAGACCCCACCAGGTTATGTTCCCTCTCATTATGTTGGATATGCAAATCCTACTCTGAAAAGTTAATTAAAATTGATTTTAAAGACTACCATTCCATGACAATCTCCAAGAGCATCTTAGTGGCAAAGGAACCACTCCAAGATCAAATTTGCACTAACACAAATTGCACAGGTCCAAGTTGTACCTCCCTGGATGTGGCCTCAGGACTTCACAGAAGTATGGTCCTACTGAAAATTAAGGTAAAATCAGGTATTTCACAGCCTAAATTGATGCTCACTGAGACACAAGGAGGGGGAATAAAAAGAAACCTGAAGCAAACCCTTCTCCCCATCAGTAAATGTAAAAACCCTTGCCCTGCCTGGCTGCCAGAGCCACCAAGGACTCCAGGCCAAGCCAAAACAGCAGAACTGGCTGTGTGCTCTCCACCTCCATGCCATTATTCCATGTTTATCCCATTCAGCTGCACACAGAGAACACACAGCAGGTCACCCCGAGGCCACCCTTCCCATCCCAATGAACTGCAACTCCCCAGCCTTCCTTCCCATCCCACATGGCACTTCCCAGGGCACCCACAGCCCTGGCAGAGCCGCTCCTTGGGTTGGACACAGCGAGCTGCATGGCAGGGATGCACAGAGTCACCTGGGCATGGCACACACAGGGCACAGCTGGATTGATACAGAGTGGGCAGCACACACAACACAAATCCACGTGTTCATTGGGCTAAGAACATTCCAGCTGGATAAAACGGGGTGCTTCACAAGCCGATGTGCCCCTGAGGGTGCCTTAGTTAATTAATTAATTGGGGAGGTAGCGCTCGTAGCTCGGTGTGGCAGCGACACCGTGTGGGCCACTGTGTAATTACTACCCGGAAAATCCCATTCCTTGGTTTTCCACAGAATCCCAGAGCGGGGTGGGTGGGAGGGGACCTTAGAGGTCATCTATCCCACCCCATGGCATAGGCAGGGACACTTTCCACGAGCCCAGGGTGCTCCAACCCGGCTTTGGACGCTTCCAGGGATGGAGCAGCCACAGCTTCTCTGGGAATGCCATGCCAGCCCCTGCCCACCCTCACAGGGAAGAAGTTCTTCCCAATATCTAACCTCAAACTCTTCACATTCACCAGTGCAAAGCCAGATTTTAAAAAAGCATCCAAGCCAGCTTCAGTGTCTCATACGCATTTCAGATCTAAAAAGATAAAATACAAACCTGGTCCAAAGGTATGTTTTGCACCTTTTGAAAATAAACCCATTGCAAGTATTTTCCTCAGGACAATCAAGCAGGTCAAATTTCCTATATTTTGGGTAAAGTTTTGGTTACAGCCCCCAAATACTGACATTCAGGGAAGTGCACTAGATCTTAGTCCATTTCTAGTAAACTTTCCATCAAATGCAAAAGCTCAGCAGCAATTTTATTTCCTCATCTCCGGCCAACAAGGTGCAATCAAGAGGGGGAAAGCTCTCCCACACTTCCTGAAACTCAACGGAACTTTTGGTGTAGAAAGGAACATTATTTTCTACAAAATACTGGTATGTAAATACATGCCCTACATAGGCAAGTAGAAAGCTGTAGAAATGTACACATTTCTTTAAAACCCATTGCATTTTAGAGAGGGAAGGAACTCCATCCTCTCTCCTTTATTCTGGAGGGCAAGGTGCTATGAGCAATTTTGCTTTTTTAAGTTCAGAACTTTATGACCTGCTGTATTAAACTTTATCCTGTCATTTTGTGAAATTTGGGGTAAATTCCCCAAATGAGGACCATGTGCCCATAAAGCACTCTGCAACCCAGACTGCAGGGGGTGGCTCTGACAGCACGAAATCAAAGCCATGTGCACACAGAGGCCTTCATAAAATTAAAATTGCAAATCATGTACATGACAAACGTGATTGGAAAGTACTATGAATTCTGTCATACTCGCATTGCTGGCACAAACAAATCCTGTTTGTATTTTTCCACCCTTATTGCTTTCTGTTAAAAACCAAAAATCTGTCCTTTCTGGGCTACAAACCATTCCATAACGTCAAACACTGCTCGCAGTTTGAGTCTGAAAGTGTTCTTGAACATAAATAATGTGTACAAAGCCCTCAGAGCTGAGGGGACATGAATTCAAGTGTTTGATCTGTGCTCAGTATTGCCTTCAGATAAACACGTTACACACAAACCACATGACACGGATGGGAAATGGTGGCTCTTTCCACTTCAAGAGGAAAAATTGGAAGTAAAATATGAAAGTATCAAGCCAACACAACCAAAAAAATACCCTGGCAGAGCAGAGGGGTGGACTCTGTACTCACAGGGATGCTCCAGACTTGCATTCCATCACTGTAGCCAATCATCAGCAGCAAGGGGGGTTCATTCCCAGTGCTGTGTATTTCATGGAATTCCATATTCCTGGATGTATCTAAATTGGGGTTAAATATCAAAGCCATTAGTAGCAGGTCTGCACCAAGCTCAGCTGCTCTCAGTAACACTGGATGGTGTTTGCTCAATGCACCTCTCTGTTGTCAGAAGGAAAAGCAACCAAAGTGGTTGAAATTTTCATGCTGGAACAATACTGGAATATATTCTTTAATGCAAACATTAAAGATTCACAGAGAAGTTAGAAAGCTTTAAAATTTAAAACAGTGGAGAGGAATTTTCTGGATGGCAACATGGGTTGTTTCTTCCTCCAGCAATTAATAAAACATGGAAAACTTTTCAAATAGAGAAAAATTTGCACTGGACCAACAAAACAAACATTAACAAATAGAGAAATTACAAATGCACAGACTGAGCAAAAGTATTTCTAGATGCTGTGGGATTGACCTGTACATCAAAATCACCAAAGGAAGAAAAGCCCCAGGAAGGAAAAGTGCTACATAATAATCAGAAATATTCATATTTTCTTGAGTAAAACCCCTCTAAAACTACATTTTCAACCCTGACAGAATGAACCAAAGCTCTCTGCAAGCATGGAAGCATCACAGACAGAGAGGGTGCATTTGGGATGGTAAAGCAGAATGCTTTCAGGCCCAATCAGATTTGGCTGCATAGAAGTCAATTTAAACACAGCATGAACAATTCTGAAGAATGTTCTAAAGAGTTGTTTTATTTAATATACTGTAGAAAAGAGGGAAAATATGATATTTCTTAAAAATAAACATAAGAGGAAAACAAACCCACAAGCAAACAAACCTTAATAGCCCATATTTGGCCATAAGGCCATGCACAGGTTATAGGACTTCTCTAGCTCTAATAACCCTGAATTTATGAACTGACAGGCATTTCAACAGCTGGGAAACACAAAATCTTCCCTCTGAAGGCCTGGAAAGGCTGAGGATTCCCCCTCACAGCTCTGGCTGCAGCTGCTGTTACTGCACTGAGAGAGAACCACAGAGCTGCAGGGAGCAAAGGAAGAGGGAGGACAAGAACAGCTCCCCGACTGAAATCCAACATTTACATTTCCTCCTGTGTAAGGGTTTGCCTTTAGATGAATCACCAGGGCTATTTATTCTGTATGGTAGGTACTGAGCAAAAGTGCAGTTATTCACTTTAGAATTCAGGGAAATGAAATTATTGTACATAGACCCAAAACTCATAGTGAGGGAAAACAAAGCCATACCATTTAAATCTGCATTCTCAAATCTGACCCAAACAATCTTCTCCTTTTCTTCTGGTGGGGTCCCACTGTAGGCCTGGACAAAAAGCAAAAGGGTTGAAATAACTAAGTTTAACATCCTTTTTCCTCCTTCTATAAGTTTAAAAAGAAAAAGATGATGCATGTATCTCCTGGTCATCAGTGCTCCTGGGAGGATGAATGTTCCAGGAGCAACACAACCACATTAAACATCACTTACTAATGGGGCAATGACAAACTATATGTGACAATAAATCTTCTGGGGCAAGTTAAAAATGCCACATGACTGGCAGCAAGTTGGCCAAGGTAAAATGTAGCAGCTTCCACGGTTTTTAACTAACCTCAGCAGTTGTACAGTGCTTCTAAAAGAGGGTCTCACATGAGGTGTTTTAGCATTAAATTTCTCTTTAATTCAGTGAAAAGCTTTGTAAGCAAGTCTGAGGAAAGAAAGAGGCCTTTACTACATAGTTTATTTTACTGACACTTTTCAGCTATATTTGTGACAACTTTAATACAGCCATTTAAGAGAGAATAAAGTAACTCCAGTAGAACAGATCCATGTTTCAATTCTGTGTTTTGCAGATTCCCATAAAAAGATGAGATACAAAAAGAAACTGTGAGGGAGACTCGCAGTGTTTCCAAAGTGGAGGTTTTACAGTTCTCAGGAGAAGCTGTGGTAGCAAGAACCTGAGCTCCAGTAGAAATGCCATCACTTCCAAGTCAATTATAACAAAATACTGAGCAGTATCTTGGATGAAATATGAAAAGAGCCTCTATAATCATTTTATACATGCCAGTAAAGCAATAACTTGAACTAAAAATACAAATCTAAAAAATAAGAGTGGGGTTTACTTTTCAAAACACATCACATTTCATGCTTGCAAGGCAAACTGATTTGTAAAATAAAACACAGCCTGTATCCTTTAACTAGAGGGGGAAGGAGGTGGGTGTGGAATGCAGCAATCTCTTCAATGAAAGCTGCACTAGGCTGAATTTAAGCCTGAGTCCAAAATGCATTTCACAAACTGCTATTAGTGAGGGCATTTTTTTACATTATTGGGGAGGAAGTGCCTTGGGAATTCCTAAGAGGAGCTCCATGAGGAAACCAAGACATGAACCAACCAAGATAATCCTTCAAATCACAATCAGGACTGTTTCCTGAGGCTACAATTAGCTGCTCCACCATGGAATACAGCTTTCCCAAGGAGGAAAACAGAATTACTGCCCCTCTGCTACTGAGAGGCCCCTGGGCAACATGGGACGGACCATTCCAGTTCCATACTTATTATACATAAAGATCAATATATTATTTCATCAATAGATAAATTCATGTATAAATAACTTTCCAAAGCAGAGTGAGGATTCCTGTTTGGCACAACTCAGCAGGCTGGAGGACAAGGGGTCAGGCAGAGCTCCAGAGTCCCACAGCAGCCAGGACATGCTGGGGCAAGTTAAGGAAACAAGATACAAAAGGAGGAGTAAGGGAGGCAAAAGAAACCTTCTCAAGGTGACAAAGGGTGTCTGCCAAGTTGTTCTGCACCAATCCAGCCAGGGGTTGTACACAGGTTTACAACCACCACCCAGAACATACATATTTGTAAGAGGCAGGGCAGTACTATGGATGGTCCCTCCCCAACTCTTCTATTGCTAAAATGATCTGAGGAAAAAGCTGCAATCTTCCTCCTGCTATTTATACTGCAGTTCTTCAGCTGTGTAGCTGTGATTTTCCTTTTCTTCTTACTCATCAGAGGATTCCTGCAGGGCCAATCCTCAGCTGCTCTGCAGTCTGTGCTCAGAAACCCAGTCTCGAGATCCACATTCAAAAAGCCAAAACATTAGTTTTTCTGGTTGGGTTTTTTTTTTACTTTCTTTTGGTCCACCTGACCCACATTTCCACTGCTTTGTGCACTGAAAGAAAACAGGTTTAAAGCTCTGCACATACCTGTGGCACAACATCTTGGAGGAATGTAACAACACTCTCCATGTATGACTGCTCCCTGGAAAACAGAAGGAGAATTTCAATCACTACTGAAGCTCAGGAACAGTTGGGAATATATTAAATAAGACACACATAACCAGAGCAAACATGGACAATCTTCAGCACCAAGGTATGTAATGCAGTTACTTAATAGACTGCCAAACACTGCTAGTATAAATGATGGCCTGGCAAGTAGTGAAAGTACTAAATAAAAGTAATAAAAGTCTGCAAAAAAAAGCTAAGTGACATCTGCTTATGGAATAACTGCTTAGGGGGAAAGTATAAAACCTAACAGTGAAGGAATAAGCATGTTCTCTACATCAGAGTGGGTGACTGAAGCAGCACAGGCATTTGGGAATTATCCCTCAGGATTTTTCCACCTGATTTGGCTGTCACAACATGAAAGGAAGGATTTAACCAAGAGCTGGAGCTCTCCTGGTGGGACAAGGGAACCTTCAGCCCTCCTGTGCTTTATGTAGAGTGATGGAGTAAGTGGCAGCACATGGGGGCAGGAGAGGGAACAACATCCTCCCTAAGATTAGTAAGGAGAGGTATTTTCAGACAAGATTTTGTAGCTTGGGAAGCTTATTCCTTCTTGGAAGTTCATTAGCAGCCATGATTTAGGCTAGTATATAGTGCAAGATACAACTGTTGTGGTAGGTTTGAACTAATTCTTTTACTAGCCTGGCCCTGCACAAGTGGTGAGTCTCTTGTGTAACTGCTGAGTAACACAGTGTGGGCTGAGTGTATCAGACAGATGGTGTTGAAAGTATGCAAGAAGTCTGTGTTTTATGTCATGAGTAACACTGAAACACTCTGACAGCAAGAGCTACCTTCATACAGTCTGAGACCACTTGAAAAAAAGCCCAACAACTCCTGAGGCAACAGCTTAGGCAGCCCCCAAATTAACTTCTGGACTGTCATAGCTTTTCCTGTGCTAACTCAACATTTCTAATGGTACCAAAGAAAACCTGTAAACTAGGAACTCCAGGCTCTGGATGTCCAAAGGTGCTTCCTGAAGCTCTGCACGACTGTTTTAACATAAATGGGAGTGTTCAGCCCTGAAGAATGGAGTGTTCAGCCCTGAAGAATGGAGTGCTCTGAAGAACTAAGGAGTGCACACAGCAATACAGAAGACACTTGAAGCCCAATGGATTAGTTTCCCTCTCTGAAAACAAAGATAAATCTAAACCCAAGTCTTAACTTATAGAAAGCTTAGTCCAGCTCATGGCCAAACCAGACTTTGCCCAGCAATCCAAGGATTCCTGCATCCCAGCTGGTCCCACTGCTTTAGGCTGAGGCCTTACAAAGGAGCTGTGGTTTCCAGTGCTGATTCTGCTCTGGTTTATGTAGGTCACCCCAGCTGCCCTTGCACACCTTCAGAGCCCTTTATTATAATGGTTGGCTACAGGGAGAGTATTAAACACGGTGTCTGGAGTGCTGGGAATGCCTACCAGCAGGAGTCATCCTGTCTTCATGGTTCAGCTCATGGAATGTACTTCTTTTTCCTCCCTCAACTACACATTGAAACAAATTTGGTACCTGGGCAATGTTTTACACAGTGTATGTACTCAAAATCTCTCCTGGAATTGAAAAACTTCCCAGAAGAGGTCTCAAAATGCTTAAAAACAACACAAGCCACAAAAACAACTCCCAAACTTCCTCTAATAAGGATGTAGAAACTTAACAAGACCTGCTCAGCACAAACAGGCTCAAAACCACTGACACCTGTGAGGTGAAAACAGGTGCCTCAAGAACAGGTCACCATAATTAAACCAAAAAAAAGAAAAATAAACATCATAATCATCTTCTTACAGTGCTTTTCTATTATTATATTTTTAAAGCCTATTTTCAAAAGGTCATTATAAACATGCATTTGTTGAGGAATTCTGCAACATAAGCAAAAGTGCTGCCTCTATCACAGGGCTGCAAGACAAACCTCTAACACAACCTTTTGTGCTACAGCAACCAGTTTTTTGTGCTCTCCAGTAAAAATAAAGTGAATCTTCATGTTTAAATACATAGTTATCTCCAGGGGCAAAACCTGAAATGACTATTTCAATGCAGTGCTATCTTGGAGCAGTAGAAGCATTCCAAGGAAGGAAGAAAAACTGCTACAGAAATCCTTTAACAGACAGAGACAAGACCATAAATCTTCCAGACTGTCTTACAGACAAAAAGCTCTTTTGCCATGAAAGTATTTCCACGTGAACACAATGAAAATCAGGATGCCCAAGGACAAAAATGGCCTCTTGAGAGCTCTGACCAGAGAGATGGAGCTTCTTCCTTTCTTCTTGGTTTTGTTAAGTAAAATAAGAACCCACAAATTCTATTTACTGAAGGATTTTAATGGCAAGTGCTATACGTTCTAACATACCCACTCCATGGGCAAGGTGTTATTGGAAAGAACAGCAAGCAAGGAACATGTGTAGCCCATTCCTGTGGCCTAAGGAAGTTTGCACCATTGACCTACAGAAAGTGAAATCTTTGTACAGCAAAATGGTGCACACAACATCAAAACTATGCAATACATTAGTTTTTTAAATGTGCAACTTGGCTTTGGTGTGCAAGTGCAAAGCATCCCAGGTAGGGAAAGAGTTTGAGCTGCACCTCAGAGACAGGAACACAACATTTGTCAACTTTTGGAAAACAACACAACAAAACCACAGTGGCAACACAAGCCCTCCCAACTGGCTGTGAAAAAACCCACAGAACTGAGGCAAAGTTCTTCTACAAGAAAAATAAAAGAGCATTTCAGTAAGGGCTGTTCTTCTAGAAGGTTCTTACGTGGCAGCCTGGGGGCGAACCACCACCCCTCCAGTACATCGACTCGGGCGGCGCGGGGACTCTGTCGCCATCCTTGCTGTGCACACCTGCAAGAAACACAGCCCTTTTTAGCTCTGTTGGCACAGGATTATTTATTACAGGGCTTCTTGACACGTTCCTCAAGGTGATAAGAGAGAAACTTCACTCAGACAAACCTGTAGGTGCCTTTACAGCACTTTTTTTAGGCAGAAGAAAAGCACACACCAAACTAATGCCTTTTCGCAGTGTCTCAGGCACTGCAGCTTCTGGAATCTTTGTGAGAGCAAATAAACCCCACAGACCTGCATGATAAAGTGGAAAAGTATCTTCAGACAGGCTGATCTTGAAGGTCCCTTTCAACCCAAACCATTCTATGATTAAAGATAGTGGGACAGGTACACAGTTGTCATCACCATTACACAAAACCACTATTTACTAATGGGCTGTTGTCCTGGAAAATAATTATATAAAAATTATGCACAATCACAGCTGCAGTGGATTGTACCCCTGAAAAAATAAACGGGTTACATTGAAGCTCACACAAAAAGTGCAATGGAACACACTCTGCTGTTACACGTCATCTGCAAGCTTTTCTTCACACTTTGGTTCTCTGTGTGAACATTCTGGGTGACATTCCCAAAGGCAAAAAGCACTTGAGGGGCACCACAGATCCCTGCCAGTCCACTCAGCTGCCCTGCACTGTCCCCACAATGTTGTGTCCCCACACCCCAAACCAAGAGCCTGGGCACCAAATGGAGGATAAAGCCAAACCCCCAAGTGGTATCTGTTTATCAGCATCATTTCACCCCAGGCAGGCTCTGTCAGGGCCAGCTCAGCAAACGAGAAGGGATAACCCCTCAGAAATTAGGAACAAAATGATGATGAATAACAAGACCCCCAGCAACACAACTTCAGCCTGGCACCGAGGCAGGGTAACCCCTCAGAAATTAGGAACAAAATGATAATTAATAACAAGCCCCTCACCAACACAACTTCAGCCTGGCACCGAGGCCAAAGCCCAAAAGGCCCGGAGAGGACGAACCAGCCCGTGGTTCGGGGCAGGGAGCCCTGAGGGCAGAGCAGCCCTGAGGGCAGCGCAGCCCCGCTCGCTCCGGCCCCCACAGCGCCGGCCCTCACCCCTCCGGCACCGCCAGGCGGGCGGGACCCTCCGTGCCCTCCCGCCCGGGCCTGGCCACCCTCAGCCAAGGCTATTGAGCAACTCCCCAGCCCAACGCTGCGCCCTGCCCGGCCTGCTCGGCCCTGCCCCCGGTGCCCCCCGCTCCGCAGCGGGGCCCAGGCCGCCCCCTCAGCGCCCCGGCCCCTCAGGCCGCCTCACGCCCCGCGCCCTCCGCCCGCGGCTGCCGGGGGTCCCTCAGGCCTCACGGACAGGCCTGCCCTGCCCGCCGCCCCCCGGCCGCGGCGGCCCTGGCTGGGGGAGCGGGCTCGGAGCCGCATACAAAGCCGGCTGACGGCTGTGCTGCCCTGCCCGCCCGGCCCTGCCGGAGGGTCCCTCACCTGCCGCCGCTCCGGGCGCCACTGACACTGTTTGGGACCCCCCGGGCAATGACACCCAGCGCACGGCGCGCGCGGCCAATCAGCGTCCCGGGGGGGCGGGCCTCTCCGCGGCCTCAGCCAATCGGCGGCCGCGCCGGGCGGCGGTGGGCGGGGCCCGTCAGGGACGCGGCGCGCGCTGTTCCCGCCCCCGCCGCTTTGTTTACATCGCGGGTCTCGCGAGAGCCGGCGCTCGCCGGGGGCGGGGGCTTAAGGGAGGGGGTGAGGCGGGACTGCGCCTGATTGGCGGGGAAAGGCCACGCCCAACGTGGTGTGACGTCAGGGGGGCGTGGCCAGAGCCGTGATGGCGGCCGGGCCTGGGGTGGCCCTCTGGGGGGTCTCTCGGAGGTCCCTCTGGCCGGGGAAGCCTCGGCGGGGTCGGGGCAGGGGAGCGGGGTGAGGGGAGCGTGGGGAAGGGGCACAGAGAGGGTTCTGGAGGGGCAGGCGGGCGGTGGGTGTTGTGGCAGCGCTGCCCACAGCACTGCGGTGCTGCAGGGAGAGGGCTCCGGGCACAGCTCAGAGCGCCTCGCAGGGCCTGAAGGCGCTCCAAGAGAGCTGGAGAGGGGCTTGTCACTCCTTGTCCTGGAGTGACAGGACAAGGGAATGGATTCACACGGACACAGGGTGAATTTAGATGGGATATTGGGAAGGAATCCTTCCCTGTGAGGGTGGGCAGGCCCTGGCACAGGTTGCCCAGAGACGCTGTGGCTGCCCCATCCCTGGAAGTGTCCAAGGCAAGGTTGGACAGGGCTTGGAACAACCTGGGCTAGAGGAAGGTGTCCCTTCCCATGGGTGACCTTTAAGTTCCCTTGCAGCCCATGCCAGGCTGTGATTTATGTTTGCAGGTGCCCAGCGCTGCCCAGGCCCCTCACGGTGACACACACACGGTCAGGTTTCCAGCAGCAGCCCCAGGAACCCACCCAGCTGTGCGGCCACGTCAGCACCTACACACCAAAGGAACAAGTCCTCTGCTGAAGAGTAACCCAGCAAACATTCACAGAGCACCTCTTGGTGGGTTTGAACACACTGGAGCTTTGTTTCTCAAGAGACAAAAAGGAGGTGTAACCCAGATCTGGTTTTACCAAAAGAGCCTGTGTTAAAAAGTGTTAGGTGTAAATCCCCACACCTCCCTGTCTCAGCTTTAAATATTAATTTCAGAGAAGCCAAATGCTAAATAGGTGGGCAAAGCACACACAGGAGTAAACTGCTGCCAGTTTACATCAGCAGTTTTATGTGCAGTGCAGGGGAGCTTTGGGTGTTTATTCCTGACCAAAATCCAGCACCTTTCCCAGGAAAAATTTCAGGTTTTGTTCAGTTTATTAAAAATGAAAAAACCCCAAAGCTGGAGAAGCCCAAGTCTAGAATTGGTGTGAGGAAACACAGCAGAATTTGATGAACACTTAAATTCTGTTTCCATACAGAGCAAAACAGCTGGGAAATTTGCTACAGTCTTTTTTTCTTTTGCTTATTTCCCTTTATAAGCAGCAGTACTGAGTCATCTAACCAAGGTGTTGCACTCACTCTTTAAGAGGTTCAGTGTCATGAGGTTAAAATGAGAAAAGATTATTACCTGAGTTGGTTGCAAAGGCTGTTGCCAGGTAAGCACACACAGTTGCTGCGGCCTCTACATCCTTCCCCCACCCTGCTGGAGAATTTCAACACACTGCAAAACTTTATTAACCAAGTTTCATCCCACAGAAATAAATTCTTGCAGGATCCAATTTGGACAGACTGTTACTTTCATCTCCTAAAACACTGCTGTGTTCCCAGCATGGATGAATGAGAATTAGACGTTTTCAGAAATAAAATCCCCTGGGATTTCTGTAACCATGGTAACATATATAGATGGCAGGCCTGCTTCCAACCCATGTTTTATTGTTCCAGCAGCAAAGAACTGGATTCTATAAATAACCAGCCTGGCCCTCAGACTAAAGTACTGGCCTTTTACTTCCCCATTAAAACAAAATTTTAAAAAGTGAAATATTGCACCAGTTAAAAGTGCCAAGATCAGTTCCATGATAAACCCACGTGGGATGTCTTGTTGCCTAAGCCACAGTGGAAAGGGAAGACTATTCAGATTATTAATATCTATTTTGTAGTCATTATTCTTGTAATAATAAGTTTGCATTTTACTGTTTAACTAAACACACTCTTGAGATAAAATTAAAAAATGAAAAGCATCCCCATCAGATTTTCATGTGTTTTATTGAGGTGAACATACACATGGTCCACATAGTCAATGAAAACTGTCATAAAATAATTTAAGAACTTGTGTTGAAAGGTATTAGCAGCACCATCAGTATTGGAATACCAGAAAACACATCTCCATAGGGCAGTTATGCCTGGATAAAATGCCATCATCTGGAACAGGGGATGGGAATGGCTTTGTTGGATGCTCTGGGGAGTTGGGAGTTTTAAAACACACTTCTTTTGCTAGATACTTTGACGATTGTTACAAAAAATACAACTAAATAAGATACTGCATAGTATTTTAATTAACATAAAATCGACATGGAGGTGTGTAAAGCAAGACTCAAATCTCTGCTTCCACATACTTTTCATTTCTGAGTAGAGAAATCTAAAATTTAAAACCAAAATATAGACCTAGTGTATTCTCTAAAAGACACACCTTAGGTGGAACATATCGGACTACGAAAATACATATCTTCCATTCTGTTTAATAATTTACTTTAGTTAAAAAGTTGTGAAATTCTCCTCACAAGAAGCGTATACAAATTGATGACTTTAGTAAATTAACAAAAAGGATTATTTTACTTTTTGTGTTTTGTTTTTTTTAAAACAAGGCTTAGCCCCCGCTGTAACAATTATACAAGGAAGAAAAGAGACTACATTTATATGAAGGAATACAAATTTACACACATTTTACAGTGACTTATACCCTACACATCTACAAAATTCACAGTTATAATACAAGCAAGTACAAGGCTGGGGATAAAGCTGTCGGATACCAAAAGTTTCTACTTTAAAAAAAAAAAAAAAGATAAAACGGGAAGATCTTCAATCTTTTCCGTGCCCTGCCCTCTCAGCACACGCACACGGCTTTCCTGGGCGGGTGGAAGAGGCTGGGGCTGAGCTTCTTCTGGCCGCGCAGGCTGCGCCGCATGGCCAGCTTGGCGGGCGTCCTGCGGGCCGGCGCCAGCCCCCGCCGCGGCTTCTTCAGCGCCGCCGGCCCCGAGTTGGACTCCTCCAGTGTCCTTTTAAAGTTCGCCCCGGGCGTCCTCTCCGCCTCCTGGGCTTTGGTTTGGCCGGGAGGGGACACCTTGAAGCCTTTTTGGTCCGTGCCTGAATTGGCGGAGTTGGAAGGGGAGAGGCTGACCGACAAGCCGTTGCTGTAGGATTCGTGTAGCCTCAGGGCCAGAGCTTTGCTGCACTTCTCCTCCGGGGGGCCGCAATCCTTCGGGGTCCCTCCCGAGGGAGCCGCGGGGCTTTTGGCAATCTCGGTTGGCAGCTCCGGGTACTTCTCTGTGAGCATGTTGCTGTGCAGCAGGGGAGGAATAGGCTCGGCAGAGTTCAGGCGTGGCCACGGGTCATCTTCGGGGAGCTGAGGGAAAACAAAAGGCAATATTTAGGCACAAATAGAGTCATAGAATCATGGAATGGTTTGGGCTGGAGGGCACCTCAAAGATCATCTTGTGCCACCCCCTGCCACAGGCAGGGACACCTTCCATAGCCCAGGTTGCTCCAAGCCCCATCCAGCCTGGCCTTGGACACTCGCAGGGCACTATCCTTTAGGGTGGAGACTGTCACAGCATCTCTGTGAACCTCATCAGAAGCAGAAAAACCCCAGTCCAGACCTTTTCTCCCTGCTGAGGTGGAAGATCAGACAGGGGATCTGAGCTGCTCTGTAGGACGCTGAGAGATCTGCAGGCTCCTGCTGTGAAGGTGGGGAGTGCCTGCAGCCTCTGCCTGGGACTTGCAGCAGCAGCATTTTCCAACACGCAGACGTGACTTCCCTCCTTCAGACACTCACACAGACACCTGCACTGCCCCTTAAGATCTCACACACCATCAGGTGGCCAACAGCAGGAAGGGACTTCTGACCCTTGTTACATTCTGAGTTCTCAGTTACTGCATAACCAGGTTATCAGGAGATGGACAAGCTCTTCGTGGCAGGTGTCCCCACTGCCCAGAGAAAGGTGCAGTGTCAGAGCTGTTCTAAAAACAGCTGCTCTTTGCTCTGCAAAGGAACATTTTATTGCCTCTGCTTCTCTCCAGCCCCATCCCAGGAAACACAGTCACTGTTGGGCAGAACTCACTGCTTAATGATGTCCTGAGGTCCAGGGACTTCCTAAACTCTGACCCTCCCTTCAGCTACTCATCCCTTCTGCAGCCTCTGAGAAGTGTCTTTGCCTCATTCTCAGTCCTACCAAGAGGAAAATGGGGACAACACTTGCTCTCCCCATCCGCGGGGGGATTATGAAAATTAGTGTTTATGCAGTGCCCTGAAGATACGAATTATGACCTTATTAAAGATTTAATTGTGAAGAAATCCCTGGTTACTCAGCAAGTCCTTCAAAAGCAAATTTCAAGGCCACATTGCTCTGCACACCATCAGTGTAAGGCAAGTGACAGTTATTATTTAAACATAATGTGCTGAAAACTCAGATGCACACACAGCTCCATCACTCAGTCTAACACCTCAGGTGAGTAAGAGATGCTTTTCAAGACACAGCCCAGAACAACACCAGTTCACCCTCAGGATGAGCTCCAGGACTGCTCAGCACTTGGCACAAATCTAAAACTGAGGATTAGTAAAATGCACTCCAAAAGAGAAGATGAGCAGAATTGTTTCCAGCAGCCACAATAACTCTCCACTCCTCTGCTGCTCCCCACATGTAGACAAAACCAATCAGGTAATTCTCTTTCACTGCATTTACCCACACAAGAGGGCAAACCTTTATGGCTGGTGTTTTAAAGGTTATTCTTCAACTCAATCCCTCCAGAATTCCTGAGGCAGCTGGATAACACACACAGAGCAGCCCTGGCAATGCCACTGCAACTGCTCAGGTCAATTTTTGACAGTCCCTCTCTAACAACAATTTAGTTTTACATTTTTATTGTGCAAGACATTTCACACTGTGGCTCTTATCTCCAGCATCTCCTTCCTGGTGCAAGCAGCTGAGACTGGAGAAGGTTTTGGGAAGCCAAAGGAAGGCAGAGGATGAACTGCTGGAGAGCTGATGTAACAAAACAGGAAAAACAAACCATGAATCACCGTTTAATTTCTCAACAATCCAATCAATCTTTATCACTGGCCTCAGGAATACTGGAATTAATTTGGTATTAGTAATTGCTGCCAGAAGGATAAGCAATTAAGAAATACTTCTGTTTAATTGAGAAACTTTAGGCTCCATCTATTTCCAAATTAATTGTTTTGGCAGGTAGCAGCTGTCAGGAGTCAGGGCCATCCCTGCTTCCTTCACAGGAACTGGGATGATCCCTTTGCCCTACAACTGAACAGTAATTTTGTAGGAAGATGAATTAATTACCAGCCTAAATTAGATCATAAATACTTGGCTACATAAAGTTGCAGGTAAATGTATGTATTGTTTTGCAAGTGGATTCTGTTACCCATTGCCATATTTTCTATGGCCAACGACATAGGGCTTTTCCTTCCCTGGATATTGCCCATGTCACTGGGATCCCAAAGGATCGTGGAATAAAGGCATTTCCTGATTCTCTCACCACCTGCTTCCATTTATGTAGATTCACAGTTCACTGCTTTGACTTAGATGGACAGGGGGGATGAACAAATAAAGATTTTTCCCAAGTCCTCATCCAGAACTGCTGGTGCCTGGATATTCTGCAGTCAGCACAGCTCAGTATTTACTAAATGGTCACTGATAATTCACACACAAACCACAGGAAATGTGCACAACTGAAAATGTTAGGAGCACTTCAAATTCAACTGTTTTTTTTTTCTCAAGATTTTCCTGGGGTTTAAGCTGTTTTCATGGATTTTGCTGGATGGAAGGGAAGGAGACAAAGTTGGAGCTTGCTGTTTTATTAGCAGCTTGTTTCTCCCAAGGGAATGTTCAAAACTCCCTTCCTAATTTCTCATTTCTTTTGCTTTGCCCAAAGGACAGTTATTTAAAGATACTGCAGAACATCAAAGGACAGTGACTTAAATCAGGAGCTGCTGGTAATTACTGAAACAAACATCCACTCATAACTACACTCCAGTTCCTAGAGGGGGGAAAGAAAAAGCCACAAAACAACAAAACAAAACCCCTTCTCAACAGTTCTGCTTTATGTTAATGGTTAAAACCTCAGCCTCGAGAAAGACCTTATGTTGTAATGTCCCTTGCTCCGAGAGAGAATATTAAATCAAACAAAGGAGGAGAATAAGATCTCCCAATACTGCAAGATATGTTCTTCACAAGGTGTGTTGGAATAAATTAACCCATGGGATACCTTAGAGAGGAAAATGAAAGGGCCACCAACCACCACAGCCAACCAAACCCACACCCCATGGTCAGAACACATCTACAAGCACCACTGCAACTCCCAGCTGTGCTGCACCAGTGCCTGCCAAGGCAGAAGGGGAACTGGAGCCCAGCCTTATCCTTTAAGGGGATGGGTTGAGTTTTTTCTGTTTTAAACCTCTGATTCCTCTCTTTCCACAGGCTACCCTGGGCTTTGGGGAGGGTCTTGGAAAACTTACTTTTAAGGAACAGTGCATTTCAAGCTGTGTGGACCACGTGCATAAAGTTACAGTAATCATTTCTTCCACACTAAGGAGGGAACAGAGATCCCCAACTCCTAATAAATAATCAGCAGCAATTCTGACAAGTTCATACTTTAATACTCTGCCTTTGGTGTTCCAAAGTCTTTTAAGAAACACTGGTAAAAGCTGGTGCACTTCTCCAAAGCTTTGCATGTGGAAACACTGAGGATGTGTCCACGTCATTGCTGTTAACTCCAGAACTGACATATTAACAGTGCCTGGTCCACTGAGTGAGAAAAACATTAAAAACACCAAAGAAAAAATAACAACTTCAATTGGCAGGTCAGTAGTTTCTCTGAGGTATAACCTCATACCTGGCAATGACCTGACTCCACCATTACCTCCAACCCTCCCCATCCCACCCCCAGCAGGGAACTCCTGCCCTGGGAGGAAAAGGCCCACCGACACGAGTTCAGGGAGCCTTTAAAGCGCCATACCTTGACAGGGGGCGTGCAGCAGCGGGAGGGGGTCATGCTGTTGAGGTCGGGGCTGCTGTAGCAGGGCCCCTCGGCCAGGTTGAGGTACAGCTCCTCCTCGTGCTCCCAGGCGCCCTGGCCCTGGCGCAGCGGGGCGATGCAGATGACGATGGCGCTCGTGTTGTCCGCGCGCAGCATGCGCTGCCGCCAGCGGCCCAGGGCGCGGCTCACCAGCATCTTGGCACACGACTGCCGGTGCTCGCCCTGGGGGGACACACAGGGACACTGTAGGGACACCGTGGGGACACCACGGATGCAGCTCAGGCAGCACAGCCTGAGATCTGCACTCCTCTAAGTCCCGTGCTGAGGTAGCTCCATTCGGAGCTCCATTGGAACATCCTCCTGCTTTACAGAATGGAGCTTTAATATCAGGCTGCAGTCCAGTCAGTGCATATACAATGCTTTAAAGCATAAAACCAGTAACAGCCTGGTTGTGACATGATCAACAGCCTCTTCAAAGGGGTTTACAGGCTATTTACTTGCAGATGCTCCACTGTATAAATGCTTAACTGTTTCGTAAAATAAACCAGCGAAGAATTTAATTCAGTCTAAACAACTGTCTGCATTGTGACACGAGCCCTAATGTGACATCAATTTAATTTTCAGGCAGTATTTTGTATAACTTCCTTAGGGAAGAAACATATTTTGTGCCCTTTATTACTCAAGAGATACCATCCTGGTTGTCACATCTCCCCCAAATGACAACCAAATAATGATAAGTAATAATAGATTCAACAATGTTAACATACATGGTATTTGACATCTGCCACATTTTAACAACTTTTTGGTGGGGCAAAACTATGAATATGCCTCAATAACAACCCCTTTGTCAGGTAGTTCTAATCTACACCAGCCTGAGCAATTTTGAAAGGTAAAAAGATTAAATTCCTACAGTGTCTTAGAGACACTGCTCTCACCATGAAGTACTTCTTCTCCTCGTGATCCTGGCACATGGAGATGGCATCCTGAGGTGGGATCATGTTCCACAGCCCATCACTGCCCAGGATGATGTACTTGTGCTTCTGGGGGTCAATGGTGTGCACGCTCGTGTCGGGCTCAGGAGACACCACAAATTCACCACTGTAGAAGTCGTAGCTCCAGAGATCACCTGGCAAAGCAGAAAATGGGTTGGAATTGTTACACTCCACATGCAAAATCTCCATCTTGGAAAATACAGAAAAGTGTTCCCAGGAAAACCAGCAGCAACACAGAGTAATTGTAGCACAATGTTCTGCTACAGTCACCTTCCAACCATATTGAATGTAACAATTTAAATTAAACCGTGTTCAAACCTATGTTTAGAAGAGATCTTCTCTTCTAACTAGTTTATAGGAAAAGGGAAAATATAACAGTAATATGTTGAAAGCAGTGAAACCTCAATCACTACCCAAAGTAAAGCCTACCTGAATTAATACAGTTCTCCTTAACACAAGTAAGGCTGATCCCACACCAAACTTGTAAATACCTGTGAGTGCAGGTGCCACAGGGAGGGAAGAAAGGCAGAAGGGAAAGGAGGAGACTGAGCTTTTCCCCCGTTCAATCCTCCTTGCCACTCCTCTCCCCTGTGCAGCAGGAGCATCACTGCAGAGCCAGGCAGGGCTGTGCTGGGGCCTCCCTGCAGCTGAACCCAGAGCTGGAGAGGCCACAGGGACACGGGCAGTGCTGAGTTCCAGCAGGACAGCAGGCAAGGAGAGCCTGAGCCTCTCTCCAGGACAGCCTCACCCAGGGAACCTTTCTACTTTTAAACCTCTCTCCCTGTGGGAATGGGGTTGGGGTCACCTCACCAGCAATGAAGTGAACAACAGAGTCAAAAAGGTTGGGCCTTTAAATGAAGAATAGCAAGAATTTGTGGTGGCACCTCATCTTTTTATTTATTTCCATTTTCATAAACAATTTCCTGTAGCAATAAGCAACAAAAAGTAACGTTATTAATTGCAAGCACTGGCTGCATTTTTCTCTGCAGAGCACACAGCTCTAAAAGCAGAAATTAATTCAATTGTCAGAGTTGAGCAGCAAACAGAAGCTCAACGACTCCAACTCAAGGGTAAGGTCTTGCCAGGCTCTTTGCTTTTTGCTGGCCTCACAAAGCCAGTAGCTTCTTCCACATCCATCAGCACCCTTTTAAAGATAATAAATAAGCTTTTTGTCTTCCTACTTCCCTCCATTAGCTTTGCCTTAAGCTATCAACCGGTTGAAAAGACTCTTGCAGAAGGAGGAAAGGGAATACTTCAACTCAATTACTGCACTCCACTGCAGCAGGCAGGGCCGTGCTGCTCATTAAAGCCCCGACTCTGCGGCTGCAGCAGAGCCCCACAAGCACATGCTGCTAATGAGCGCTAATTAAAAGCCAAGCCTGCTCCTACAGAGGTGCACTCGGCCTCCACAGACCCCAACAAAGCCAGCTGGCAAGGAGATCAAAATAAATACTGTAACACAAGAGCTGGGCTCCAGCACTGCAATTATTGGATGTGAATTGCCACGGAAAAGTCTTGGTGTGCTCCGAGTTCCTCACATCAACCTGTCATGGACACAGCAGGGGAAATAAACAGGAGTTTGGGATCACACAGCCACGGCTTGGCATTGGGGCAGCATCCATTTCCACTGTGCATGGTCTTTTCATGCTTTTATTTGCTTGCTTTGTTCACACTCATTTACAAGAAATGACAAATGTTATTAGCTGAATCAGTTTTCTAATTAGAAATACTGGGCTGGATGATAAAAATAACCTGATGGTATTTAATTTGGGTCTATGTATGAACATGTCATCATGTCCATCTGCTGCTCTTCCTGAGCAAACTGCCAAGTAACCATCACACTGATTTCAGGGAATCTTCTCCAAGAGGAAGAAAGCTCCTTGCAGGGATAACTGAGATTATCAGTGGTTATAAGGAGGAAATACACGATAACTTAAACCCACCACTGTAGGATGGAAGAGCATTAAAGCCCAATCAGGAATTAACTGACCAGTCAGAAGCTACTGGAAGCTCAGAAGAGCTCCAGGAGTCACAAACTGAGAGAAAATAAAGCTTTTGTTCTTTAACCCAGCAAAAATCCCACAAAGAATATTTGAAGGCACACAGGGAAACCCAGATTCTTTCTTCCTCAGCCTAGAAGGAAACAACCAGCACTTGTGATTGCCTTGAGGAACAGGGAAAATTGATTTTGGTGTGAATTTATCATCAGGCTGCTCCACAAACCTACAGAATCCTTGGCAAAACGGAGCTGCCCCAGGAGTGCTTCTCCCAGGCCCCTCCAAGGGCGAGGGGCACTCATTAGTTATTTATTTTTTCCCCAAAGGGCAGAGCAGCAGAGCCTGAGCCAAAGCTCTCTGGAGCTGCTGCCCAGATGGAATGCCAGCGTCAGCTGAGCCTCCTCCCTGCCCAGCTGGAGAGCTGGGCACCCACAGTGCCCGGCACTGACAAACCTGGAGCTGCTCTCCGTGGCAGGCTCTGCCCCAGCTCTGGGGAGGAGAAAAGGCAGAGGGAAACAAGCCAGAAAGCACAGTGCACTTTTCCCCAAGCATTTCAAAGTGCTCTGAAATCTTTAATTGTGTTCCAAAGCAAGTAGACGGGCGAGTGACCCTTTGGCAGCCTGGGAAGCGGAGATCCCGTGATGCTGGGATGTGCCAAAGGCTACTGTTACAGCGCTGGAATGCCAGGCTCTGAGTCCCAGTTGGGAGCCAGACTATTTTTGTTCTGAATTAAAACCCAAACATTTACAGAACTCTTACCAATCCCGCTCTTTAAAAGCTTACACACTGGGGATATTTCTTTCAGTGTGAGGTTTGCGTATTTCTTTTTCAAAGGAAAGAAATGTTATTAGTGCTATTAATTCCGTATCCTCTGGAAAAAAATACCTGTTCCTTAGTGCTGACTCAAACCAGAATAACATACCGAGATTTGCACTAAAATTATACTGCATCTTATGAAATGAATCATGTTTGAAATCAGATCCTAAAGGAGCAGGACTCTAATTTAACTGTCTCTATCGAACTATGCAGCCTCTCTTATGTGCTGCTCCCTTTTAAAATACAACAAAAAGCCTACTTGTAACCCAGCTGCTGCCAGGGAAATCATTGAAGCTACAAACAAAAACACCCATCATGTAAGTGGACTGGATTAAGCTCAAAGCCTTCTTATAGCAAAAGCATGTTCAGAAGTCACTTAAATCAAGTCTTTCATTTCTGTTTCAGGAGATGCTGTTCTCCATATAAAAACAGCTTTTGGGTTTATTAGAGGAAAGAAAAGTTAACTTTTATAAGTCTGTCCAAAACAAAAACCCAGTTTGATTAATCCCAGAGCTTTTTTTAATCAAAGTTTTATCTAAAAGGTCTGTTAGTACAAAGAGAAGACTTGCAGAACTTCCTTTTTTTCCCAGTGCCAGTGAAGAAGTGTTGAGGGGAGTGAGGCAAATCCCTGCAAGGACAGGGACAGGAGCCAGTGGAAACTATTCAGGCTGAGCTGGGGGTGAGTTTCACAACACTCCTGGAGCCAGGAGTTCCCAGCAGCCTGAGGAGGAATGGGACCAGTGTCCCATCACCCAGCCTAGGAGTTATTAAGGACAGTTCAGGCTGAGGGATGGGGACAGAACTGAAGGAATAGCAAACACAAAAGTGCCCCAGAAGCACCTGAGGCTTTAAAACAACCTGAGCAGTATGTTTTTAGGAACTTGTTTTACACACTATTGCAACTATTGCAAACCTGTTGAAAGGATGCCACCCTCAGCACTGTGGAGAAAAGAAAAGCACAGCTAAGAGAACAAGGTTTTCAACAGCAAATTAAACAAATAATTGCATTTTAAATGAAGGGTGAATCAAAAGTTGCTCCTGAAGCAGTGTTCATCCCTGGAAGTGCTCAAGAACAGGTTGCACAGGGCTTGGAGCAACCTGGGCTAGTGGAAAGTATCCCTGGCCATGGCAGGGGGTTGGAATAGACGGACTTTCCACCCCAAAACCATTCTGTGACTGCTCATCTCTGCCTGAACGTGCTCAAAATGACAGGCAAGAGAGAAAAGGTCTGTCAGGGGCTACACCAGAGCCCCCTGTGAGAAAACCTTCAACAACTCCTATGCAAAAGCAGAGGCAAAGAGCTAAAATGACCTGCAGAAAGCTACTCGGTGTCTGGCCTCAAACTGAATACTGGTGGAATTTCTGCCTTCCAAAGCCAATCCTGGATAGCACCTGCTCAGTTGAAGGGGTAAAACCCAAGAATGCCCTGACCAAACCTGGATAAAGTTCTACCTTCAGGAGAAACACTTTATGACTGCTTTGCTACATTGCCAGAGAACAGACTGGCCTCAAAAAAACAACAGTGAAATGCATATAAAAAACCTAAACCATTACAGAGGACTCTACTTAGATCACCTGAGGTCAGCAATAGCCTCTTCTCCAGGGTTTCATGTATGCACATTCAGAGAGCTTCACAGAATTCTGGCATTCAGTAAGTTGCTCTGGAAAACAGCTGCCCTGTGCCTGTCAGAGCCAACATTCCTGTAGCTATACATTGATTCCCTGTTCCAGCACACAACTCCTTTTAGGGGGCAGCAGGAAACTCCTGTTCTTAGGAAAAAATCAAACCTCTATGGTGGAGGCTGCCCCACCTAAAATACAGGGGTGAATCTATTACAATTCTACCCAAAAACCAGGGCAAGGATAGTTCATGTTCCCACATGACTGAGTGGTTTAACTAAGGGGTTCTTGGGTCAGGTCTTAACATTCATTAAACACCCCCCAAACAACTCCAATACTTCAAGGCAATCCCTCCCCACAGAACCCACTCACAGCTGCAAGTCTTGGCTCTACATTAATTCCCAAGAAAAGGGGAGGAGGAGGGAAAGAAAGGTCTATAAAATATTTACTAGATTTAGAGCTGAACTAATTTACCAACAAGAGAGATCCCACATGATTTAAAGAGCCCTTTAAAAGCCCCCTTTCTGCCACCACACCGTGACCTGGGAAGTGGGGGACAGCTGGGGATGGAACTTAAACACCAGCTGAGGAAAACCACAATGAGTTTAAGCTGCACTTGCAGGAACCTCCAAAGCCCAGCCATTAATCACCCTGGTTGTATACTCTTTTCTACATTTGGTTCTTGTTTCAAGTCATACATAAGATCCTCAGAGCTCAGCCCATTGCTTCTCTCTACCTCCCCTACTCAGTACAGCATCTTCCAAAATTACACACAGAGCCAGGTTTTCCTTCAAAATTGGCTTCCAAAGATCGAAACTCTTTGTTCCATTTTTCCACAGCGGGTTCAACACCTGGGAACAAAACACACATCCCTCTTGTACACTTGGAGCCTTGTCCTTGTCAGCCCAGAAACAGCATTTGGGACATTCCCAGCCTTCACTAACACAAGGAAATTCAAGTAATTTGAGTTCCCTCACACCTGTTTTGGGGACAGGCATAAAAAACAGACAGTTACCATGAAATTACAGGTGTCAGGAAACTCAGTTACACAATTCCACCCTAAGGAAACAAAATGCCCTTCTGATCAGGGAGCAAACGCCGAGGTGAACTAGGAAGAAAACTAGTATAAAAAGAGATGTTTTCAGGGCCAGGTCAGCAGAATTAGCCATGAAAATACCACAGCTTAAAGTATTTCTTTAGAAGACACAGAAACCTGCTGTATCCAGCAAAAGCAGCTTAAAGATACTTCACACAGCATGAAGTCCAAATATTTCTGACTTGTTATGGGGCTAAAATAAATTAAACATTATTTAAATACCTCAATACAGCCACTGTGCATACCACAAATGCTTATTTCAGGGCAGAAGGACACTTCTGACAATCAGAACAGGAAAGGGGATGTCAACAGAATTCAGCTGGCCCCGATTTCTCTTACACCAGGGTTCTTTCTGTGACTGACTATTCAATCACTGCAATACACTCCCCACAGTGTTTTATTCCTGCTATTCCCAGAGCTTTTGCACCACATTCCTTACAGTGAGTGTTAGACTTCAGGACTGCAGGGATGAGACCACATCAGAATATTTTAAAAGCATTTTAAGTGAAAGACACTTAAAACACCATCTATGATCTAAATTATAGGGGAATTAATCAGATGATCTTCCACTTCAAAAACACTCAATTCTGTTAACTTATTCCCAACTCTAGGATTCCCTCCCCAGGGCAGAATGTTGGGAGGCTCCTGACAAAAACATTATTGTCCAGCCTGGGATCTGTGGGGGGATTTTTACCAAGCACAGAGTTTGGATTCAGCAGCAAGAACCACAGCGAGGATCCCAGTGGGACTGAGGAGTTCTGGTACCCAGTACGTGTCAGCCCTAACAGGTATCACTCCACTGGGAGAGGCTCCAGGCACTGGCAACAAACTGGGAGGCAGCCAGGAGGTCAGGCAGGGCCCAGGAATGAGGGTGGCTCTCGTGGTGGTGGGTGTCTTTTAAGTTCTTGAAACCAAGAATTGTTAAAACATAAGTGTTCCCATTTCTGGGACCTGAAACTCTCTTTCATGCTTCTCTTCATGTGCTGAATGGGAAAGAATGCAACAGGGGCTAAGAAATGCATCATTCCTTGAATTCCCACCTGCACACAAAACCCAGCCAAAGGCTTTTCTACAGCTTGCTGAGAGGAATCAGATCAAAAGGCAGCGAGCTCTTCAGACAAACAACAAACTTGCAATCACAGCAATGAAAGACTGATCAAAATTAAGTGCACCCTGTGATGAAATTTAAGGGAGAAAACAACCAGAAAACAGTAACACTCATGGGGTAAGAGCCATCCAATGATTCAGTTATGAAGTACTTCCCCAAAACCATTCACCACTAGTTTTCTAGTACTGCAATATGCATTTAGTCCTTGGAGCAAGCTGCTCCTCAAAGGCAGTTTTCCATTACTAGTGCTCCCATAAAAGCAAGTTATAGATAAAACACAGCCTTGATTTTCATCCCATTTTATGCTAAGTCTTAAAAAAGATTCACACAGAAGGAAGACCAAAATTATTTGTATGCAATGCAGCAAAACTTACTCTTGCCATCAACTAGTCAAAAATTACAGTCCTATTGTCTGAGTGAGAAAGAGACAAACGTGCTCTGGATGTTTTCATCTGCACCAGAAATCAACTCCTATCCTTGCAAGACCGACACAGAGTCCTACAAGCTGTAACACGGCTTCTTCTCTCATCAATGCCACCTTTTCCAGCTTTATTTAAAAAAATAAATCCATTGTATTAAAAAGCCATTGACAGAGGCCCAGACCTTCAGAAGGCAGGTGAGGCATTCCCTTAAACCAGCCCAGAACTCACCCAGGGCTCTGGCCACGGCCAGGAAGGGGATCTGGTCGATGACGGTGCTGCGGCGCACGGGGCCGTTGTGGGTCAGCCGAGGTCTCTTCCACACCACCCGGTTCACACCAGACTTGTTGATCACACTGAAACCATCAGGAAGAGGCAGAGGTTAAGCAGGAATGGAAAGGAGAGCAGGGAAGTTGCTTTCAGTGAGATAGAATCAGTTAAATATGCAGATATGGAGGCAAAAATGGCAACGCCCTCAGGGCAGGCCATGGCACAATTATTTCAAACCACACCGTATGGCTTAGGGAGTTTCACTGCATATTAAACCAAAGGGACAAGTGAGAGATGAAGGGCAGAAGAAAATAAAAAGCAGGGGGATGAAGAACTGGAAGAAATTCTGGCTGGTTGCAACGGATGCAAGAGCATCTCTTTCATCTCTCAGGGAAAGAACAGAACTGACTTTGCTTCCCCCAAACAAGGGCCATCAGCATCACTTCACTGGGGTGGAAACACCATGTAGTGCCTCCTTGAGTCTTCTCCACCTCCCCCAGTGGAGAAACAAGGGCAGAGAAAGGAGCAGCCTGCTGTAGGGATTCCCTTGCTGGTGCACCAAGGCAGACACAGAGAGGAACTGTTCCTCCTCGCTGTCTGCTGGAAGCAGGAGACAGGAGGAAACAGCTCTGCATTTGCATGTGAACACCTGCTCTAAGGCACTGAGCGCTGCTTTGGCTCTCACAGATGGCACTGAAGGGTCAAAGAAACACAGAGCAAATAACTGGGCCAGATGTATCAGGCAGGGAAGAAAGAATAGTCTGTGAACCATCCAGGAATAAGTGCTAATGAAACCAGCAACTAGCAAAACTTGGTCCCAAACAAGTTTATTCCTTAACTAGATACTTTCAAGTTCCTTTTATCCAAGGAACAGCCATTGGTAATTAGAAACTGAGGAGCTCTGGAACAGCCTCAAGATTCTTCATACTGAAGCCATTCAAGATGCACTTCCTGAGACTTCAAAGGCCTTAACAACAAGGGCATGTTGAGCTCCATCCATAGCACAGCAAAGTCAAACACCACATCCTAAAAACTGATCTCATCCACTTGTACAACTAATGACCACACAAAGCTCACTTCAGTCATTATTGGAAAGAAAGGCTCATCCCACACTCGGACTGTTACTAGGAAAATACCATTTTAATGGAAGACTCAATTATGCTCTCTCCTTAACTGTTCCCAGTCTGCTCTCATGAAAGAGAAGACATTACCAAGCACAGCTGCACAGTTCCACCTCACTCCTACCATATGCCTCACAGCCAGCCTGGGAAAACAAGGAGCACCAGTAAAAATAGTAGAAAAAAAAAAACAAAATCAAATTAACCGTTGCTGTAAACACAAAGCTTCAGGGAATGCTTCTCTGAAGCTTCAGAGACTTTCAACCTCTGAGATACATAACTTGGAAACCTATAAAGGTACTAACCCAGCAAAACTACAGGTTGCCCCCTCTGCAGAGCCACCTGATCAGCTCCCAGCTGCCAGAGACACAAGGTTAATGGGCTGACGGGGTTCTCAGATGAATGATGTCAACAGGAAGACCTTCAGTGAGCCCTGCTCAGAGAAGGAAACCGTGCCCATCCATCTGGTGCGGCACCGCAGGCCGAGGGAACACAGAGCTCCTGTGAAGCTCTGCCAAGCCCGAGCCCTGAGGTTTGTCTCCAAACATTTGTGCCACCTGACAGCCCTGCCTGCTTCCCCCTCGCTCTCAGGGAACACACCCCCACCCCAGCTCGGGTGTTCCAACCCCTGCCAGCCCCTGACAGGGAAGAAATTACTTATGTACAGGCATTTAGGGCACAACAAATGCAGAATTTTGTTTCAAATCGAACATTTTCTTTTATGTTCCCTAACCAGAAGCTTTGAGGAGCCTACTCAACAGCTGCCATTGTCATCTCAGGAACAATGCAGAATGCCTGAGAAATTGAAGGGGTTTGTGTCAAAATCTGGCCAACTGGGTATTCCAGACCTTGTATCATTTTACCTACATGGAAAAGCAATTTTCCCAACTTGCAGAATCCTCAGAATTTAATGAAAAATAGGTCAAATATCACCATCTCCACTTTCAAAGCTCTTGGTGAACACGAACTGCTGCATGATCCCCTCCAAAACAAGCAAGCTCGAGTCAAAGCAGACACACTTACCTGCCCCCAAGGCCTTCAATTCTCTCCCTTTCTTTGGGCAGTTCTGGCTTGTGGTCCTGTGTCACCTCCACAGCTCTCACAAAGTCATCCTTGGGGTCATCCTGGACTCCCAGCACCACCCCTGAGTCCCCCACGTGAGCCACGTACATCTTGGAGCCGCGGATGATCACCACGCTGGCCGTCGTCCCCGACGTGCTCGGCAGGCCCGTCATGGTCTTGGGCCACTCTGCTGCAGTGGGGAAAAAAGGCCCAAAAAAGCATGTTTCCAATTCTGTGGAGCTGGGAATGTCTTGAAGGTCAGGATGAAGGGTGTGTCAGAGGCTTGTGTAATGTTACAACACAACCAGAGCTTAACTACAGCACGGCCAGGCTCACCAGTGCCCCCAGGTCACCCCGGCTCTCTGAACATCACTTTCAGCTACAGCTTAAATTGACACATCTATATGGAAAAAGCCAGCACCAAAGCACCACAACTGGATTCAAAAAACTGTCTCTTCTGGCTTAATATTTCAAGCATCACCAGAAGAACACAGGGGAAGATGGGCTCGAACACAATCGATCTGAGTGTTTTGTTGAGATCTACTGTTCCTTTCCCTGTCTGAAAAAGTAAAAGTGTCATAAATTCCATTATTCTGTCTGGGCATTTGACTGGCAATTGGGATTTCTGGACATTCCTGATCCCCTTGGAAGGACAGAAAATGTTATTTTACTTTTACAGCTGCACAACAACATTTTAGGCTGAGTAACACCTCAACTGTTTTACCCACATTTCCTTTGAGAGGACTGAATAATGCAGACTACTGGGAGATGCTCTCCTTAACCCAACATCCCCCTTCTGCAGGAGACACCCCTGGAGCCCAGAGCAATAACATTCCTACAGTGGTGTCATCTATGCGTGGTTAGGGAAACCTCCTTCTTTCTCAACTGCTTTGCCCTCAAACCACTTACATTAACTTCCTATTACACATTTCTGTTCGAGCCAAAGTTCCCCTTCGTGCCTTTTCTATTTTTACATCTACTAAAGCTCATCATCTTCCAAAACTCCACGGAGAAAGCATTCCCATTCAGAGAGATCAGCCAAGCCACCCTCCTCCCCACTTCAGCACCCGCCGAAAACCCAACTCCAGTTATCAGTTGATTTCAACTGTCAACAGCAACCTCCTGTTTCTTCTTCACTGCACCCACTCATGTCTCCAGACAAACTCTGCAGGGAGAGTCATCTCCCTGTCACATTCTATCTCCTGCACTTCACAAGTCAGGCTCACACAGCACAACACCAAAATTCCACCGCGACACAAGCTGTCTGCAGGAAATACCCAAGCCAGGCTGCCAAAGCTCTGTATCCTTTACTTTCCTGGGGCACAACACTCACACAAGAAATAAACAGACAAGAAAAGGAAAAGAAAACACAATTACGCCTTCCCCTCTGTGAAAATAGGCATTTTTTAAACTCCTACGGTTTTAAGCAGGACCAAAAAAAAATAGGGACTTCAGTTCTAGTGCCACTGAACCATGTTCAGATGCCTTGAGGGCAAAGTGCTGAAGGAGAAGCAGAATTTATAGACACTATGAAGATAAAAGCTGCATTTCCTGACTGTGAGCTACCAAAACATCCAGGATAATTTAAACATTTAAGTTTAACAGAGTTCTAGCTTTGTGCTCTAAATACTAAACCACGCTTTCTCCCTAGGAGTAGCTTTATTTCAGGAACACAAACATTCAATAAGCTTATTGGTAGTACTTTGTCTGGCAGTTTTAACTGTGGATATTAAATCTAACACATTCCAAATGGAAAGCAAACAAGGGAGGAAGCCAAGTGGTAATGAGGACTTCAACCATGCACTTAACAGAAAACAAGCTGCAACTAATGAGTTTCTGTCAGTGTAACAACCCCTCAATAGCAATAAAATATATTAGAGAGTCAAATCAGCCTTTATGGGGCTGAGGAGCACAGAGAGGGAAATCACCCACTTGTGAGAAAAAGAATGATAGAGCAGCCTCAGATTTTGGTTTCAAGAGAACCAGATATGATCTGCTTATCATCAAGGGACTGCAGTGCATGCCTTGCTCCTGTTTAGACACCACTATCAGATCCAGCACAGTTCTCTCTTCAGACATTGTGTCTCAGCAGAAATCAGCAAAAGCATCAAAACTACCAAGTTTTCTTCTGAGCTCAAGTATTAAAATCGAAGCCACTCAGCCAACTCCTCCAAGTACCAAGAGCATGTCTTCAGCAATCCTGTAACCTGAGCAAGAATGCCTTCCTAAAACAATTTTCCCCTCTTCTTGAAAACCACCCTTCGCTCACCTTTGTAACTTTGTGCTCATAAACTCAACTGCATTTGTACCTTCCAATATGAACCTTTACTCCGGAAGCTCTTTAGTACAGAGAATTTTACTGCTTGCTAAAGAATGAATGCCAAAACAATTAGCAGCAATGGCAAAGGGGTACTTTTCTGCTTTCTTTTTTTCCCTGGTACTCTCATGATAAATGTTTTGTCTATCCCAGGAGACACAGGGGATGATCCCAGAACTTTCACCAACCAACAGACCAGGAGAGTGTGAGCTTCTCTTTTGACAGCCAGCTGGAAGCAGTAAAGCCTCCATCCTCCACACCAAAATTGCAAACCATTCTTCCACCCACTCTCCATGATACCAAAATACCCAGTTTGCATTTCATGCCCATAGTGTCACCTACCCACAGTTAAAGATCTGCTCTACATGTGATAATATGGAAAATTGCTTCTTATAAGTAAAATTCACACTGGGATCTCTCTAACAGAGCATGGACTGATAAACCAGAGATAGTATTTTTGTCCCACAAAACTCAGGCTGTTACCCACGTGCAGCAGAAATCAGTAAGACCAAACATACTCTGGAGTTTACTAAACACCTCAAACTGTCATCAACCACTCACAGCCAGAGCTATGTTGTTTCTCACAACAGTTTCAATTGCTTCCACAGCCCCAGTAATTGCTAAAGACTCGTTATTAAAACAGTGCTTCCTGCACTCTGGCACTTCAGCTCTGCCTTTGGTGCTCACACAGAGTTCCAGTGACAAGTAACACACCAGGGCTACAACAACCAGAAAACTGAACTCCTTATCTTCCCCCCCCATACCATCCTCTCCTGTTCACACTTCTTCCCCCTTATCACCCAGCTCCGCAGCCCAGGAGGGTGCCCACCCAACATCAGGGCTGTGGGCAAGTTCTGGGGCTTCTAAAATTCACACCCTTTCCTTTCTGCACCGTTTCCAGCGCACCCTCGACCTTGCTATTTCTTCCCTCGTATCTTCTCAAGTGTCTGACATTTGCACAACTTCTCCATTTTGCTGTTCAAGAAAAAGGAAAACGAAACTGTTTTGACACCATAATTCCCCCACGCCCCCCCCACACCCGTTTGAATCACTTCACTGAAATCCCCAGGGTGCTCACAGTGCAATTCTTGCTTTTCAGGTTTCCCTCCCAAGCCCAACTGTCATTATGTCACTGTGCTCTGGATCCAGTTTTACTGTGCTCCACACCTTTCTATCTTCACGTCAGTACACTGCATTCTTTCTTCCTGAGGCTTTTGAATACATAAATCCATACACAATACACACACACACTCCATATTATATATAAACAATAACCATAACCCTCACTTTACCAAGGAAAAAAATACCTTTGAGAAACTCAGTTCTTCAGTCTCTCTAGACTCAGGGAGAGAGAAGAATACAAGGAATGGTCACTGTCACCTGTGTGGGCACTCTTTACCCTTTATTTAGGACCCCAGCTTCTATCTTCCCGCAGTTAAGTAAACAAAATATAGAATTTTCAGGATACCGAGTGTATTTTCTGTTTTGGCAGGGGCGCTGCATATCCCCCGATGCTCACACAACAACAGGAGCGAGTTCACACCAGCCACATTTCAATCCTTCCATCAGGACTCACAAAGACAATTGGAATCACACTTCGGGTAAAAAACACCATCCCAGCCCATTTTGGTTTGTTAAAATTACCTTTTTCTTTTTTCCTTTTCACGATAAAAGGGAAATCTAGGGGGGAGTTCAGTGCAACTCGATGAAGCCCTCCAAATAAATCTAATCTGGAGATCCGACTTGTAACACACTGAAAACAACCCGCAGCTCCACCATTCCCGGCTACACACACAACACAACAGCGCGTCCTCCTCACTCTCTGTTTACATCTCTCCTCGCCCAGTCCGCTCTCCAGTTTTTCTCGTTTTACCCAATCACTTGACTCAACACCCCGAATCCTGCGCTGCCCGCACAGGGACGGTGGGGACAGCGGGGGCAGCGATGGGGGAGAAGAGGGGAAAAAGGGGACAAAGAGGGCAGCGATGGGGGGGAGCGGGGCAAAAGGGGGCAGAGAGGGCAGCGATGGAAGCGGGGCAAAAGGGGGCAGAGAGGACAAGGGGGAGGCAGAGGGGACAGCGGGACAAAAGGAGGCAGAGGAGCAAAAGGGGGCAGCGATGGAGGGGAGGGAGTGGGACAAGGTGGGGCAGCGATGGAGGAGAAGGAGTGGGACAAGGGGGGGCAGCGATGGAGGAGAAGGAGTGGGACAAGGGGGGGCAGCGATGGAGGAGAAGAAGTGGGACAAGGGGGGGCAGCGATTTTTGGGGTCAGCCCGCAGCAGTGCCGAGGCAGGGGACGGAAAGGCGGCC
>JAWWEW010000048.1:2153455-2200887 GCA_035583185.1 Anabacerthia variegaticeps | reverse complement strand
TGTGGGGGAATGTAGGGGGAATGGGGGGTGTGAGGAGAGTGAGCGGGGTGTGGGGGGAATGGGGGGAGTGAGGGAAGTGTGGGGGGAATGGGGGGATGTAGAGGGAGTGTGAGGGGAATGGGGGGTGTGAGGGGAGTGAGGGGCTGTGAGGGGAATGGGAGCTGTGAGGAGAGTGAGGGGATGTGAGGGGAATGGGGGCTGTGAGGGGAGTTGGGGGGTGTGAGGGGAATGGGGGGAGTGAGTGGAATAGGATGTAAGAGGTGTGTGAGGGGAGTGAGGGGAATGTGAGGGGAATGGGGGCTGTGATGGGGAGCGAGGGGAAATGGGGGTATGTGAGGGGGCACAGGAGGGAATGGGGGGAGCTGTGAGGGGGAACGGGGGGTGAAGGAGGGATAAGAGCCCCAGGCTGTGTGAGGGGGGACGAGAGCCCCGAGGTGTGAGGCGAAGCAAGGGGACTGGAGCCCCGGGGCATGAGAGGGACGAGGCTGCGGGATCCGGCCCCGAGGAGTGAGGAGGGCATGGCCGTGGGCTCCATCCCCGGCCGTGAGGCAGACAGGGCTGCGAGCCCCATCCCCGGGCCGCGGGCTCCCTTCCCGGGCCGTGTGGCGAACAAGTCTGCGGGACCCACCCCCGGGGCCGTGGGCTCCCTGCCCGGTCGGTGAGGCGCGGCGGGAGCCCCGTGAGGCGGAGCGGGCGGGAGGCGGAGGGAGGGGAGGGCAGGGAAGGCGGCTCCGCACAGGCAAGATGGCGGCGGTGGAGCTGGAGTGGGTGCCCGAGACGCTCTACAACACGGCCATCTCGGCCGTGGTCGACAGCTACGGGCGTGCGCGGCGCCGCGACATCCGCTCGCTGCCCGAGAACATCCAGTTCGACGTGTACTACAAGGTACGGCCCGGCCGAGCGGCGCCCGACCCCGCCGGGCCTGCGGGAGCGCCGGGGAGAGGCGGCCCGGGGGGCGGCCCGGGCCCGGCCGCGCCTGAGGGGCTGAGGGGCCGCGGGGGGGCACTGAGGGCTCGGTGGGGCTTGTGGGGTCGGTGGGGCCGCGGTGGGGAAGGATCGGGGCCCCACAGCTGCCCCCGGGGGGCACCGAGACCCGGCCTGCCCTTGGGGGCCGGGGGAAAGGGCCTGCTCGCCGTTGGGGCAGGAGGAGGCCCGGCTGGATGTGTTGGAGTGGTTTTTTTTTTCCTTTTCTCCGCGTATTTTTATTTTTTTTTAATGTATTGGAGGAGGTGATGTCAGTGGTTGAAGGAGCAGTTTGTAGGGCTGTAGTATTAATGGTCTGGTAGGAGCCAGATAAGAAGGACCGAGAGTCGTTTGTTGCTGTGGTTTATTAGCGTTAAATCATTCCTTGGTGAAAGGGTTGTTTCTCATTCAGCTGCCCCTGAAATGCAGAGAGTTGGTGTAAAAGGAGCACTGAGATGGTCCAGTAATTTCTATTGTCCACTAAACAGGCATTTCATCCATGTGCAGGAACTGCTGGAAATGAGCATTCATCAGGAGAGAAACAATGTGTGTAAACCCCCTCCAGAAACCTAAGATGGGGGATAAACCACCTTTCCTCTGCCAGTGAATTTCTAAAAATTGAGGGTTTTTTGAGTGAGGTAGTTCTTTAGGTGAATTTTTATGAACCAGAAATATATATATGAACACATTATACACATAGAGAGTAATAGTGTTGGTAAGGAATGTCTGCATTGAACACAGGGAAATTGCTTCTGTAGCATTGAAACAGCATGAACGTTTTCTGTGTACTGGTTGTTACTTGTCTGCCTTGGGTGTTGAGGAGGATGGGAACCCCTTTTTACCACACATGAGCATGCTCATGGATAATGATGTGATTGATGTGTGGTAATGATCAGATAAAGGGTAAAGATATGGAAATAGCAATGTGAAGAGTATTTTGGGCATCATTTTTAACTGTTAGTACATATCATCATGAACAAATGAACTTCCCTGGTATTGTCTGTTCTCATGTTCATTCAGGTGAGAGAATGGTGCTCTGTGGCTTTTAAAAGCATAAAGCAAAATCTCCTTCTAGTAATAGAAATATCCAAGTAGGTATTCCCAGGTTGTTTAAAAACCTCATCTGGAGGTGAGCTTAATACATCGACTTCTGATGCTTTTATTAGCAATGTTCAGTGGTTGCATTGAATCAGATTCATGTGGAGCTGTTCCATGATGAAAAGAGATCCAGCAGCATGTCTTGAGTTTTGAAGAGATTTTCTAGCATGTTTGTTTTGATTGTGTATGTTGCGTATGTGTATGTCTTGTTGGGCAGATGGTAATAAATGTGCTAAGGACCTGTCCTCAAAATAATGTTTTTGTTGTACTGACAGTATAGCTGTTGTTAGTGACAGTAATTTCACAGTGTCACAAAATGGTTTGGGTTGGAAGGGACCTTAAAGCTCATTCAGGACCTTGTCCAGCCTGGCCTTGGACACTTCCAGGAATGGGGCAGCCACAGCTACTCTGGGCAAGCTGTGCCAGAGCCTCAAGACCTGAGATACTTTTCCTTATGCCCAATCTAAACTTCCTCTCTGTCAGTTTGAAGCCATTCCCCTTTACTTTTTCTGTTATATCTGTGTTTTACAACAGGACAGTCTTTGGTAATCTGAAATGTGTGTGGTGCACCAATATTCCTTTTACTACTCTGCGTCTGTGAGATGTCCACATGCAGAATAAACAAAACTGGGCCACCTGTGCAGTGAGTGTTCTGTGGCTGCTCAGGGTGGGCTGGGCTTCTGTTCCTCACTGTTGCCTTTTCTGTGTAGGAAAACCAGCTTAGGCCAGGCTGGATGGGCCCTGACCAACCTGCAGTAGTGAATGGCATCCCTGCCTGTGGCAGCAGGTTGGAATGACATGGTCTTTAGGGTCCCTTCCCACCTAAACCATCCTGTGATTCCATAACTGTCCTCCTTAATGGTCACATTCAAATGAGTTTATCCATAAATGTCCCTAAACTCTGCATGGCATGCTGAAAGCAGTCCTCAGCCCTTGCAAAGCAGTGTCTGCCTGTAGTGAGTGCCACAGAGCCCAGCCCAGGTGACAGATCTCCTGAACAGTGTTGGCATTTTCCTGGGCACTCATGGAACTCTTGGTCCCTGGTTCTTGGTTTCTGTGTTTGGGTGGGGGCAGCGGCACGAGTGGTGTAGCTGCACTAGGTTAGGCTGAGGACAGATCCCACCTCTGGGCAGGCCTCTCCTGGTGTGTGGTGCTTGTTTTACTGCTGGGCTCTGGATACAGTTTCTTTGAAAATCAGGTGGATATTAAATGCTGTTTCAGCGTGGTGAGCAGTGTTCCCTTCATCCTGACTATGGAGTTCTTTAAAGCAGAAGTAGGATTTCCAAAGCCACTCCCAGTCTTTAGATTTAGAGAGACTTTTGAAGACTATTAAATCCTTGTTTGACTACATGATGGTGGTTGCTGCTGTGTTGGTTGGGGTGCTGTCAGTTAGTTGTCAGTGTCCTATGGACCAGTACTTATTAAACTACAGCTGGGCAAAAGTGGTGTGTGATTGAGGATTTGTACAAATACACCTGCATTTAAACCCTCAAAGAGACACATAATCACTTTCATTCTGTGATTATTAAAAGAAAGAAAAATGTTTCCAATTTTTCACGTATGAATAAGTATTATTTGGAAGTAATGGTTTGTTGTCCAGCTCTTGGTCATGGTTTGTGGTACTGGAGAAGCTTCCACTGACTCTTGCAAAAAATAAATGGTGGTATCAGTCAGGTTTTATTTTGATAGGCAGATGTTAATTGGCTGTGGCCATACAAACCTTTTTTATCATATTCATTGATACCAACACTCAAACTTTACACTTGCCAGGCTTGCACAGGTTTATTAACGTGCTCAAGTTGATTCAGAAGCCACAGATAAGATACAGCAGCAGAGACAGTCATTGTGCTGGTATTTAAAAGGCAGGAAAATGCCAGCAAGAGTGGCTTGGTTTTCTGCCCAGGGTACCCTCTAATCCAGTGTTTGACTCTATTGTCATAATATATTGCCTTTATTTCCTGTTCCTTAACAAATCCAATTAGTTTTAACCTTATATCTTCCGGAATTGGTAAATTTTGGGACTTGCCTTATAAACCTGGGTGAGGAATCAACCCTGGGGTAGCTGCAGGATGTTCCTGTTGTGGATTTGGTAAGAAATGGGTTCTGCTGCAAGTTGACAGGAACAGACAGGTGCCTCATATTGAGCATATTTATCTATCTGGAGCATTCTCAAGCAGTGACTAAAGCTCAAAACAAGGCAATCTCAATCCTGATTGTGGTAAAACAACAAACCTGTACTGGTTCAGCAGGATGTCACTGAATATCTTTTTATCAAGCAGTGTTTGACTTTTCCTTGCAACCCTTGGAGGCAGAGCAGGATGCTTGGGAGGATATCCTGGAAATTTCCAAGCCTACATTTGAGATAAAATATTTAAATGTCTTATTAATCACAGCTGTATTTCGAAGAGCTTAATAACTAGTATTGTTACAAATAACACCTGCCTCGGGGGGGGGGGGGGGATAAAAATGTGCTCACATATCATATTTTGTTTCCTTTGGGTGTTTGCAGGTGTGTATATATCCTGGTTGGGTTGCTTCCTAGTTAAACTAGTTAGATTCTCTTTGTTTTTTTTTTTTTTGAGGGGAGGAAAAAGGGGGGGGGGTAGTTTTTAGCAGCTAAAGAAAAAAATATGCTGCATCTCATTTAATTGAGATCCAGCATAGGAGCAAAATGCCAAAATTCTGTATTAAAAAGTAGTGACAGCTGGAATAAACTGTAAGTTGTCCAAAAGAGAAGAAAAAACCTGAAACAAAAAAACCTGAGAAAATCAAATTATTACATGTTGTTTGTTGGGGTGAGTATAGAGTTCAGAAGGAGGTGTTACTGTGAAGAATCTAGTTTATGCTGACAGAAATCAGGTATTGAACTCTGTCGTTGGGGTCTTACATAGAAATGAGTTCTTTCCCCCTGAGCCTCAGCTTTATATTCTGTTTTGTGCAATTATCTCATGACTTTGTTTCTCGAGGTGCTTCACTGCTTTGGCATTCTCTGCCACGGGTATTTGTTGCAGTTAAACACTGGCAGGCTCATCTTGGACTTGTAGTGGTTAACAAGGAGTTTCATCCCATGTTTATTTTCCTTTTGGAATGTCTTTTCTGGATCGAGTGTTTTTCTTTTTTTACAATTGATTTTTCATGAAAATAATTTGGTTCCAATGTTCTTGGCATGTTTTCTGATGAGATCATTAACCACAGGAACAGTTGGAGATGACACTGATTTGGTTTCTATCACGTCTAGGTATTTTTTGAACCAAAGAAAGTGAATAAACAGGAATTTGCTGACTGTTCACAGCAAGCAGCAGAACATCCGTTCTCTGCATTGCAGTAGAGATTGAGTTTACTGATGAAGAATTACTATAAGCAACATTTCTGTAAATTAGAATCAGACTAGCTTGTCCCAGGGCTTCAGTCTCCTGGGGGTGTGATGAGAGTGAGGAGGATAAACTGGAAGGAAGTGTGGCTGTGCTTTAGTTCTGAGGTTCCCTGGCCAGGCAAGTATGAACAAGGTCACAAGCTCAGGGAGGCAGAGCATCCCAGAGCCTTGTTGTGTGGGACTTGTGCTGTGACCCACCAGTGTGACTTCACAGAGACTTAATTACACTTGTGCTGCTGTGTTTTAGGGGCTTAGGAATGAAATGTGGGAAGCACTGATGGTTTCTGCATGTGCACACACACGTACAGCCTTTTGGTCCCCGTGCTGGAGCAGAGTGTGCAGCACGACTTCACTGAGTGCTGCTGGAATGAAATCTGTCCTTCTGTCACCTCTTCAAATTAAAGCCTCCCTGTGAAGGAGAATCATCACCTCATGAGTTTTTTCCAATTATTAACACATGCCTTATTTCTGTAGTCTAAATTTAGATGTGAACTGAACCATCTTTCCTTGTTATGTCTTTACTGGTTTGAAACTTCTTGCCTTCTAACTTGTATTACTCAGATTGCCTTTTTTTTAACTCTAACTGTGGGGCATATTTTCTCACCCCCATATTCTGTAGCTTCTCCGTTTTTTCACTATCATTGTTGAGTCTGAGACACTCCAGCTCATCATAATTGAGATAATGAGGTCACACCATGCACAGAGGTGTTCAGCTCCTGCTGAACAATAATTCCTATTTCCATTTCATTTCCTTTGGGCTGATTTAGCTTCAAAGCAGGCTGGGTATTCCCAGTTATGGCTGAGGAGAATCTCACAGGTGTTGCCCCTGTGAGGCTCAGGCTTGTCTCCCTTGTGCTGGACTCTGTGAAATACAAATTGTGCTGCTGTGACACAGAACAGGCTGGGTGGACAGGTGTGCAGTGTTTGGGGTGTGCAAGCAGTGGGCTCCAAAAGCTGTCCATGAAGTCAGGCTCATTCAGTAACATTGTTGGTTTTCTTCTCGGTTATTCATTTGGTGGAAGTTTGTAAGGATTTAGGGGCATTCAATGCTTTTAAATATCAAAAGTCCCTACGTTTTTAACTTGATTGTTTTCCAAGGCTGTGCCCCCCTGCCCCATCTGTAGTGAGTCATTTGTCAACAGATCAGTGCACTGTTGACTCAGGAAACTTTTTCCTTCCTTGTCAAGTAGGGAAGGAAGATGGTGCTTTCAGCCAAACTGTTTTCCCAAAAACCTTCTGTTTGTTAAGTACAGAGTCCTTGCCCAGTCTGGCATGATACTCCATATTACGTTATTGGGCATTACAAAACATGCTGGGGAGCTCCTTGGCTTTCCTCTGTAGTTCTTACAGAAACATCCATGTTTATCAGTCCTCTTCCAAACTGGAGCAACAGGAGCATATTTTCCAAACTGCGTGTGCTTCAGTTCCTCTTCTGGAGGGTCCTTATACAACTGGTTGGAATTAACATCCAGCTGCTTTAAAAAATGATTTTTAAAATTATGTTCTAATATGTTTAGAAAAAGTTGAGGTTTTTTCCTTCAGCTTAATCTATTCAGGGAGAGAAATCCAACACGAACTTTAATAGAATCATGATATAATAGCTAAGTTATGAGTTAGTGTTATTAATCTCTTTAATTGGGGACACTGATGTGCAGCTTTTCCATGTTTAGGTGGGTGTGTTACAAGTTCAATATTCAGCCTTAGGTGCTGAAGGAGGGTTCTGGTGGGGTTTTCACAACTGCACAACAGATAGATTGGGCATATATGTGTTAATACAGCTGTATACCAAGTTTATACCTGTTTGCCAGAATTAGTGTGTCAGCGTGACCTGATGGAGCTGGGAGTCATATTGCAGGCTTTTAGTCATTTTTCCATAGTTAAAGAAAAATAAAGCCCTGAGAAGCTCCAAATAGGTCAAGCTGGTGTCTAAAAGACATTGCTCTCTTCAGAAAAGAATAGTTCTTCAGAAGCCCACACTCTGCTGTTTGTGTCAGGACATGTTTTTCCTGAATCACTATTTTGTTTTGTGTTATGTAGCAAGACTGTGGTCAGGAATTCTGTCTCTCTGGAGCTTTGACAAGAGAACCATTTCTTCAGTTCTCTTAACTGCTTCTCAATGAACAAATGAGTGTTACAGAGTCTCCTGGAATTACTTCACCGTTTGACGTAGACTCGCTATTTCCATGTCAAATTTTGTTTGAAAATATTGCTGTAACAGCCACAACAGTTCCAAGAGGCTTCAAGCTGAGGTAGTTCCTCAAAAACATTTGTGAGTGTGTGGAGGGAAGGGGTGGCTGGTGTGGTAAATGTCCCAAGGATCTTGTGTGTCTGCTTAGAGCAGTGAAAAAGGGCAGCTTGGACCTTGGGGCCCTGAGGTGTGCCTGAAATAATGGATGTGTCAAAACTGAGGGTGTTTTGGGACCTTCCCCCTCCCTCCTGCCCCACCAGGGCTCTTGTTCCCTGGCAATTCAGGAATCACATGGAACAGTGGCCACTACAGGATGTGTTTATGTAACCTCATGAATATTGATGTTAAAAAGTCTTACTACAGTTAGTTTTTGGTGAACCAGGAATCTCTGGGGGTTTTAGTTATCACTGCCCGGTGCTAGAAGGGAATGATACTGTACTTCAGAATTGTGCAACGTGTGCTGGTACTTTGATTGCCTTAAATCCTGGGGAAATAGCTTGGGTGTGTGCCCTAGCTTCTTCCAGAGAAGATCCCATCAACCACTGATAGGATGTCCACCTTCAGTTTGGGCCTGGAATACCAGGCAATTTAAACATGCCTTTTATTTTATTGCAGAAAATATGTTTTAGGTTTTATAGAGCATTTCCTGGGAGGCAGCTGTGCTGAAGAAATGAGACCGTTTAACCATGACTGTAGCTTTTAAATACACCAGACTGGCTGTTCCTTCAGTGCTAGAGAGAATCCAGCTTCAGCAGGAGCTCTGATCCCTTTGAACTGCAGGGACACATCCCTGCTTTATCTGAGCAGTAACTTTGCATGCAAACTTGCTCTGGCTTTTAAACAACTTCCTTTTTTTTTTTTATTATCCCCCAGAAAAACAGATAACTATAAGGAAAACATTCATTTCTGGCAATTGACGTTATTAGGTCAAAGTATTTTTGAAGTTTTTTTGTAGGTGCTGTTGTTAAAATAACAAACTTGTTGTGCTGTAGAGTCACTGTCATGTGCTTTTATAAGAAGAGTTGACTAAAACTAAATTTCTGGCTGGAGATGTTCTCACATGCTGTGTTTGGAATACTAATTCATCAGCTTCCAGTGTTTGTGGAGAAAAAGGTGAACGAGGCACAAGATGCTTTTCACTGGAAGTATTTTAAGACATTGTTAGAACTGAGAGAATATTAATGTTTTCACTAAAGCCCTGATGGTACCTGTGGCAGTGGCAGGTGGTGCTTCCTTAGGTCACAGACCCTGCTTTGCTCATCTGGGGGCCAGGGGCTTCAAGAGAATGGCAATTAATGGATTTTTCTGGCGTGTATTTGTACAGTGCCTGTTGTACCTGTGCAAATCCACAGTATTTATAGCCTAATGTGGCAGAACTTCACCCTGCACTGCATGGCCAAGTCTCTCATGGTTTGTTATGAGCATGAACAGCCTCACTCCAGTTTTGCCATGTACTGATGGAGGAATTACCTGTGTGAGCTGAGATGTTGATGGGGACAGGGCTCATTCTGTCTCGTACTGGGCACTGCTGAGTCACCCCTTGCAGAACTTGTGGGTTTATTTATACATGTTATATATTTGCATTGCTGCGCTCTACATTATGTGCCATTTAAACATGTTTTGAAAGCACTTTGTATCAAAGCTGTTAATTGTATTTTTTGCTGACTTTAAGGGGGTTTCTTGGGTTTGTAGCTTATGTGTGGCAGTGTTTTGGTGATGCAGGTGGCCACAGACACTTGCAAATACATTCAGAGGTAAAAAAAAAACCCTTGAAACCACCTCTGGAGCTCTCTTAGCTGGTGTGTTCAGTCTTTAAACACCAAAGTTGTGCTCCTGTTGTGATTCTGGATCTGTTACTTTTTCACCTGCTGTATTTAAATGCTTTGAAGTCTTGATTTCATCATAAGTCCTCTTTACTAATAAGCTAAAAACTCAATCTTAAGTTTTAAGATTAACCTAGATGGTTTCTTTCAGCTTTACCAACAGGGCCGCTTGTGCCAGCTGGGTAGTGAATTTTGTGAACTAGAAGTTTTTGCAAAGGTGCTACGAGCTTTAGATAAAAGGTGAGTATCTTAATAAATCAATAATTCTCATTTCAGCTCTTAACCTCTTGATCTGGGAAGAGAGAAGAGAAAAAAAAAAAAAGGTGCAAAGAAAAACAAATGCTGCAAAACCCCCCAGTTTGTCGATGCCCAGCCAGTCCCTGAGCAGTGGCAGTCACAGCACCCACTCCCTGCTGGTTGAACGAATCCTGAGGGAAGGCTGATAGGATTGCCCCAGTTTAAAGAGTTTTCCTGTCATTAAATATTCCCATTTGTGGTGTTACACTCAGAACCTGACTGGTTTAGATCAGATTCTCTGTAACCAGAATGAGCTTTAGAGTCCTCAGACATTGCATGTGTGTGATGTTAATGGAGTCATCGTTGCTCATTTGTCTGTGATTGCTGGGGGAGGGTGGATTTGAGGCTTCCTCCCCCCGGAGTTTGGGCTGAAAACATTGTTTGCCAGTTTTAATGTTGCGTGGGCTGCTCGTGTTTTGCCTCCACCGGAGGGTGTCCTTGTAAAGAACTCTGTGTACACTCACTTTGTGCTGGATCATCCTACAACTGTAATGCATTAGCTTGCAGACTCCCTGTGATGCTTGTGCTCATCTGGTTTGGGTTTGAGGCAGGGCTGGGGTTTATTTTTCTCATGTGAATTGATGGCACTGAAGAGCCCACAGGCTGCAGTGCTTGAAAAACTTCATGTGGAATCAAGTTCTGTTTTCTTTTGTTCCAGACATCTGCTCCATCACTGTTTCCAGGCTTTGATGGACCATGGAGTCAAAGTGGCTTCTGTCCTGGCCTATTCCTTCAGCAGACGGTGCTCCTACATTGCAGAGTCAGATGCTGCTGTCAAAGAAAAAGCAATCCAGATTGGGTTTGTTTTAGGTAACTGGGGCTGGGGGGCTGTGTGGTGCTTCCTCTTGTGCAAGCTTCAGTTAATCCAGCTTGATTTCTCTTTTTCATGTTAATATCTGTGACATCTTTTTAAAGGATGTGTGTGTTTTGGAATGTAGCTTTTAGAAAAGTACTTGATGTCTTAAGAAAAATTTGGTGTCTAGAATTTTGGTATCTAAGAGTGTATAGACTTTATCAAATGGTGTAGATTGGAAATTGGTTTGCAGATGTGATGTTTAACACAAGGAATTTGCATGGTTTTAGTACTGGTAAGTTGTTCTTGACAGAAAACTGTAGGAAAAGTATTTAATACCAAAGAGTCATCTTAAACCCAAGGATCATTTCCTTCAGTTGTAGGAGAATTCTACTCTTACATTTTTCAGTTCAGGACTAGAGGGTTTGGCTTTGACAGGATTCCTGTATCCAAATAAGGCCTTGTCTTACAAGACTTGAGCAAAGCCCTTTTTGTGTTGAAAATACATTTTGCTGTTGTTGTTTTCCTCCAGGGGGGTTCCTGTCAGATGCAGGCTGGTACAGTGATGCTGAGAAGGTGTTCCTTTCCTGCCTTCAGCTGTGCACCCTTCATGATGAAATCCTCCACTGGTTCCGTGCTGTGGAATGTTGTGTGAGGTGAGCTCACCTTTCATTGCCCTGGGGCCATCCAGCTCCGGGTGCTCCTTCACTGTTCTGCTGCACCAAAACACTTTCCTGCCTAGAGCTGAAGATCAGGAGGTGCTTGTTTGACACTAAGCCCTGGGTTTTCCACTTGGAAGCTGGCAGCACAGTACAGTGGATATAAAAAAGCCATGTTTTACTGTCCTTCTCAATATCTCATGGGTAACATGACTGGACAATGAGTGGTCCAGCACTTTGGTCTCTCAAGGGTTTTTGCATGTGAAGGAATGTTCATTGTTGGGCTTTGCTCAAGTTCTGTTTGCTGCAAGAAGAATTTGCCAAATCCAAACACAAATGTTATACATCTAGTCAAGCAGAAGTAAAAGTAAAACTTTACTTTTCCTCCTTCCAGATCCAGTGAATTCTCTTGCTTCATGCTGAGCTACTTAGTTCTGGGCTTAGGTAAAGATCTGGATGTCCAACTCTCATGGGCACCTTCAGCTACAGCTGAAAACATTTGGAAAAGAATGTTAGGAGATATTTGGATTTTGAACCTGTCTTGTTTCTCAGGGCATATAGTGGGGCCCATTGGGACTCAATATTCCATTGATAGAAGGCTCAGATTATCATTGAGGTTTTTAGTAGCTCTTACACCTCTGTATCAAGGTGTGATGAACTGCAGCCAGTGGCCAGGTGGGTTTTGTTGGTCACCCCAGGACTGACAGGAGTACCTGGGGGCTGAGGAGCAGAGGTAGAACAGGATGGATTTTTTTTTTTTTAGCTGCTGTTAAAAAGAACAAAGCATGTGCTGTATTGAATATAGAGCAAAACTTGTTTTGGAAAGCTGCTCCAAAAAAAGCCCTGCATCTTGTTTATGGTTGTGCAAACACAAAGAGTAAAGAGGCTTTGCCAGGAGCTGCTGATGTGCTGTGCCAGCCCCAGGGCCATGGCAACGCTGCTCTGCCTGGTTCTGCTGGCTGCCATTCCAGAAATAAACTGGTGCCAGGAGACTAGGCACACGTATCCACCTTCCTAGAACTGAGGAGTGATGGATACAGAACCACAGTTAGGACTTGGTCCCTTGCCTTCTAATTAATCTAAAAAAAGGTTCCTGGTTGTATCAGACTGGTTGGCAAGCTGGAGAAGTTGCTTTAAATAAACTCTGTTGCCTTCTCTGAATAGAAAGAAAAGAAGATAGAGAGGGAAGAATGGAACTCTGTTGGGCAGTGGTTGTGGAAAGGAGATTTTCATTTTGTGCTGGGAAAAAGCTGTGTTAGGGTGAGCCCTTCTGAGCTGGAGGTGGTGACTGTGTTTGGTAGAGACAGCCACTGTTCTGTAAGGAGCATCATCCCTCTGGGCAGCAGAGTGGGAAGATGTTCTGGCATCTCCCAAACACAGCATCATTTATTTGGAATTGTGTCGAATTTAAAGCACTTTGAGGAGGGCAAAGTGTGCAAAATCAGTGTGCCTTTTTGTGGGAGGGGGCAGTAATTACACCCAGCTCACTGTCTCAGCACTTCAGAGATAAGCTTGGTCTGGCTCCCACCTGATCCCTGCTGGAGGGTATCTTGTTCTTACCATGGGTCTTGCACTGTGGGGGGAGTTTTAAGGGAGCAAAATTCAAGTCCAGCTTTTGAAAGTACAACACTTTAAAAAAAGTGGCACCTCTTGCTCTGAGTGCTGTTGAGTCTAATCTGTGGGAGTTGAATTAATACACTGCATTATTAATAGAATGGGATGTTTTGTGTTATTAAACATAACTTAGTATTTCCTTTTACCAGCAGTAGTAAATTTCTTGGGGAAGCTGGGAAGATGTGAGGCTTCTGTGAGCTTTCCTGCATGTGTGGTGCTCCTTTTGGTTTGCTTTCTCCCATTATTATGTGTTAAACAATAAGGTACAAATACCTAACACAAATATGTGGGTCTCTCACTTCATTGTTTCATGTTTTGCTGATTCTTGGGTCGGGTTTTTTGTGCTGGTTTCAGACTTCCTAAGCTGCTATGTAACATTGTTGGCTCTTAGAGGCTGAGTTTATTGGGGAGGTTAGTCCCCAAAATTTGTTGTTGCAGACATCAAAGGAGGTTCAGAGCCATTAGCATAAACGTCCTGAGGCCTTTTCTCCTCCTCTTGGCTTTATCTTCTAGAATTCCTTCGGATTAGTAAAGGATTTTTTGTTACTTGAAACTGGATCACATAAACTCTGCTTATCCTATAGGATTGGCTTAGGTTTAGCTTGGTTTTGGGGGAGATTTCTTTGTTTTTAGACACTATCACTGAAGCATCCAGACACTGGATATGATCTTTCCCAGGCGCTTATCTAAATTGCAGTGCTATCCCCACTGGCTTATACCATTACATGGGATTTGGGCTCTGGTTTTGATGTTGCAGAGCAGCTCCCAACTGAATGGTGTAGGCAGAATGGGGTTTCCTCTTTAGGCAAACTGTTTGCTTAATTTTTCTCTACTTTCTTTGTAATTCCTGTCTCTCGTTGCTTTAATGTTCCTGTGACCGGGCACACAATGCACTTGTACATCGTGTTTAGTTCTCAAACCAGATTTGAGGAAAACTGTGGGTGTTGCTTTTTGCTGTCTGTTCTTGAGCCTCGTTGCAGTTCCCCCTGGAAGGCTGGTGTTTGTGTAGCTGGTTGCAGGGTTTTGAAGGTCCTTTCTTTGATGTTCTCTTTGTGCAGCAAATACACATCTGTCATGTGCTTGCCTCCACTCCCTCCTTGGGAAAAATGGGAACTTTATTTCCTTTCTTGTTAGTGTTTGAGAGAGATGATACATTGGATAGGAAACAGAGGAAGAGGCTGTGTTGGACAGGCTGAACTCTTAGGGTGAACTGAGCTGTATTACTGTGCTACAGCACGTGGATACAGTAACTTAAATCTCTGTTTGGAGTAAGTGGAAACAGGAAACAGGTTTTGAGAAGAAAAAATTTGAGCAAAACCCTCACTGTTCACTCCTTCCCCCTTAGCAGTTTATTGCAAGTCTTATCCAAATGTATCATAACAGGAATAAAATGCTTTTCCTACAAGTGAACTCCCATTGTCAGAGTTCCAGCCTGTTTGCAATGCAGCACCACGTCCTGCTTCCCTTCTCTCTGGGCAGTTCTCTCCCTGTGTTGTGTTGTCCTGATTTCCAAAGCCTTCCTGGTGTTTTTCAGTCCCTGTTACTCACTGCCTAATAACACATTTCCAGGAGGGCCTGTGGAGGTTAATTCACCAGGATTTCATGTGTGCTCAATGCAGGCATTTGCCATGGAGCAGGAACAGCTGCCCTGGCTGGGAATCCAGCTCTGCCCTTTGGGCTTGGAATATGATAACACACCCATTCCAAATGTATCTCATTAAAGTAAATAAGCATTACCCTACACTAATGAAAAAATTCTTTACTTTTATTTTAACTAAGTGCCAGAAGCTGAAACTGTTACTTCTCTAGAGAACCTGGAGTAGGTTTCACTAATGCTGTGTGTTACTGGCTGCATTTGGCTGTTTTCTGAAGCTTCTCTTAATCCTTGAGATGGAAAGGCAGCAGGACAGGAGAGGGCAGGGGAGAGAGAGGGTGGTTGGGTGGTTGTGGATTGGATCCATAAAATAGTCTCTTTTGGTGGTGCTGGATCTCATATCAAATGAATGTGACTAAATATTTTATGAAGAAACCCCCAAACCACAAAAATGTCCATTTGAAGGCCTGGGCTAGTCAAGATTTGAGGGAAGAGTGCAGAGATGCAAGAAAATAAGCTCTATCTGTGCTCAGTGGCTGTTTGAAGTTACCATCTTTGGGAAGGAGGTGGAAGGGATTTCATGGGACAGGGCTTTGGGAATGGCATTTCATCAACATCCAGAAGAATGGCTTTTATGAAAAATAAGCCACAAAGCCACCACCCCAAGGTGTTCAAGCATTGGCTACACAGCACTGCATCAATATATAAGCTCATTTGACATCTCCAACAGTAACAATTCCTGTCCTGGCAGAGCCAAGGTGTGCAGCACTGGCACTGCTCTGGGAATGTTCTGCTGCTGTGTGGGGCTGGTTGTGCAGCCTCACTGAGCACAGCTCTGTGTCCCCCCAGGTTGCTGCACGTTCGGAACGGGAACTGTAAATACCACCTGGGCGAGGAGACGTTCAAGCTGGCGCAGTCCTACATGGACAAGCTGGCCAAGCACGGGCAGCAGGCCAACAAGGCGGCGCTGTACGGAGAGCTCTGCGCCCTGCTCTTCGCCAAGAGCCACTACGACGAGGTGAGGGCTCGGGGGGCTTCCCTTCACACAACTGCCTCTGCACTCTGCCAGGATGCTGCATCAGCAACCCTGGGCTGGCCCTCAGCTCCTGCTGCCTGCCTGGCACTGCCAGAGCAACACTTGGTTGTTACTCTGAGTCAGGCTCGCAGTGCTGCTTTGACCAGCATTAATATATGTGTGATATCTGTAATGTGTGTGTTGCTCATCTGGGAGTTAAATGTTATAAAAGCTTATTTTAATAGGTAAAAATGCATAGCAGAGCACAGGTAACAAGGTTTTACATCTGTTGTGTAAACACTGTGTCCTAAGTGTAATTACTGTATAAACTGGGGTTTTTATTTGGCTCCTGAGTCCCCTAACCAGGATGTTGTCCTGCACAATGGGAATTGTGAGGATTGCTTTAAAAATTATTAAATACCTTGTTTTATCTGCAAAAGTAATTTTAATAATACATGTCTTAGGGTAGTATAAAATACTTATTCAGTATTAACCTTAAAAGTGGTTTTTAAGTCTGTTGTTTAAGGCATAAGCGGACAAGGTTCATTCCATGTAAGCAAAGAGTATATTTTAAATTTTGGAATGTAAATTTTTCAGAGCCAGGTAGTATTTTTCTTGATGCTGGAAGGTGCTGAGGTCCCAGCCTCACTGAGTTGGTGACTCTTTGCCCAACAGGCCTACAAGTGGTGCATAGAAGCCATGAAGGAGATCACAGTGGGGCTGCCCGTTAAAGTGGTGGTGGATGTGTTACGACAAGCATCAAAGGTGAACTCAACATCTCCCATGTTGCTCTGGTCACTGAAGTGCAGCCGAGGGTGGGTGAGGGTGGTCTGTACCTCCAGAGTTCTTGGTGAGGTTCAGGTCCACTGCAGGAGCCTTGAGGCTTGTTGTTTGTGTTGGATTGGTTCACCTCGGCCTCAGACCTGGGGAGGGGTGTTGTCTCTGGGTTTTTCCTCTCTCAGACTGAGCTGCAGCTGCACAAATGACCATTGTGACAACACTAACCTGCGAGCTGCCTGAAAAGGTGCTCTGTTCCCTCTTTGATCTAGGCTGGATACAGTACAAGCCCTTCAGTCAGGCTTTATTCTGCCAGAAATGCCTAAGTTTATTAATGCTGTGATCCTTTTCTTAAATAACTGAGCAGTCCTTTAATAACCACAATGATGCTTTGAAGTTACAAATAATAGTAACTGCAGCGGTGTGTGGAGGAGATGAGATGAGTGCACAGCTCCTCACAGGCTGCATTTCCCCTGCCCAGGCTTGTGTGGTGAAACGGGAGTTCAAGAAGGCTGAGCAGCTGATAAAACACGCTGTGTACCTTGCCAGGTAAGCAGCATTCCAAAATGAACCCTCCTAAAGTGATGCTTCACCTGCCTTGATTTATAATGGAAGTGTGTTTCTCCAGGGAGCATTTTGGAGCCAAGCACCCCAAATACTCTGACACGCTACTAGACTATGGGTTTTACTTGCTCAACGTAGACAATATCTGCCAATCTGTTGCCATCTATCAGGTAGGCAGCAGGACTGTCTCTGGCTTCAGCTCCTCTTATGCTTTTAATCTCTCAGATGTTGTACTTAGTTTATGGACACAGATAAGAGTTGGTTTAATTACTACAATACTTGTTCTTCAAAACAGCCCCAAACACTGCCAGCTGTGGGGATTTTCTTTCTTTATTCTTCCCTTTATTCTTTGTCTTTTATATAATTATATAGTTAGTATCTCAAGTATGTAGAGAATTTCAGACCCAGTAGATTTATTTTTTTCCCTTTTTTCCAATGTTAGCAGTTTTTCTGTACTAACTGATGAAACTGTACTGTGCTCACCCTTGCAGACAGCGCTCGATATCCGGCAGTCAGTATTTGGAGGGAAGAACATCCATGTAGCTACAGCTCACGAAGACTTGGCTTATTCTTCCTATGTTCACCAGTACAGCTCTGGGAAATTCGACAATGCACTGTGAGTGCAGCTCTTTGGGCTTCTGGCAGGGCCTGGGGTGCTGTAAATGGAGTCAAATGCTTTGCAGTTAGAACTCAGTGCATGTGGATTGCATTATTCTAATGTTGTATCAGTCAGCTGCTGATTTAGAGATGCACCTTGAATTTTTTGTTTTCACTTGATTTCAGATTCCATGCTGAACGTGCTATTGGCATTATAACTCACATTCTCCCAGAGGACCATCTTCTCTTGGCCTCCTCAAAGAGAGTGAAAGGTAGTTCCCTCATTGTGTTACTGGGCGTTTGAAATCCTTCATATGGATTTATTTGTTCTGTTCTCTGACAGGCAGTGTAATGTGAGTTGCTTTTTAAAATGGAGGTGTCTCTAGGTGTTCCTAATCCTAGATGTTATCTGTCAGCACACTTGTAAAATACAAAGAAAGCTCTTCAACACTTATCTGGAAGGCTTTGAGGGGGACGTGGGGGTGTAAAAACAGAGTATTTAGATCTTTGTTGGGAGCTGGATGGCTGGTGACTCCTGTTTGGGAGCAGTCTGTGACACAGAGCCTGGTGAGGCTGTCCCAGGGGTGTGGGGCAGTGGCTCTGTGCTGCCCACGGGGACACCCAGTCACAGTCCCTCTGTCCTGCCCCCAGCACTCATCCTGGAGGAGATTGCCATAGACTGTCACAACAAGGAGACAGAGCAGAGGCTGCTCCAGGAAGCTCATGACCTGCACCTCTCCTCGCTCCAGCTGGCCAAAAAAGCCTTTGGGGAGTTCAACGTGCAAACAGCCAAACACTACGGCAACCTGGGCAGGCTCTACCAGTCCATGAGGAAGTTCAAGGTGAGGCTGTGTTGGTGTCAAGGGCCTGACTTCACCTGCCAGACATCTCAAGTCTGTCCCAGCAATGGAAGGGTTTCAGTGCCCACGTTCCATAACCTTAGCTGGTAGTTTTGTGATTGGAAAGCTTGTGTTTTATTGTTCCTCTCAAGAGCTTTGTGCGAAAATAACCTGTGGAGATGCTTGATGCCTTCAGAGGGTGACAGTGAGTTTGGGAGTGCCATTTGCTGATCCACTTAACTGAGAGTTTGGAGAACTGGTTGTGGTTTTGGGTTTGTTACTTTTTGCCTTTTATAAAATACTACAGACTGTTTAGCCACTGCATAGGTTTCTTTAAACCTTCTTCTCTTTGTGGGATGATGAGCAGTGACTTGACTGACCTGTGTGACTTTGCCTGTCACAGGAAGCAGAGGAGATGCACATCAAGGCAATTCAGATCAAGGAGCAGCTTCTAGGTCAGGAGGATTATGAAGTTGCCCTCTCTGTGGGCCATCTTGCCTCCCTCTATAACTATGACATGAACCAGTATGAAAATGCTGAAAAGCTTTATTTGAGATCCATAGCAATTGGTAAGTGACTGCAGAGCACTTTAATGCACAGGGAACTTGGGTATTGGAGTTTTAGTAAAGAATTAATGAATTGCAGGGTATTTCATTTTGGGGGGGGGTTTCAAGGTAAATGTGTTTTATTCTTTAATGTTCTCCCTGGGGACTGAATTCTGAAATGGTGTTATTTTCAGTGCTGCTTCAGAATTCATGAAAAATGGACTCATTAAGTACATTTTGGAGTTGTGGCTGGAACTTGAGTTTAGGACGTAGTCAAATTTTGAAAGAAATGGACACTGTGCCCATCAGTATAACTACTCTCATTAAATCTTTTTCTTGCCTGTTATCCTTGGCAGTGAACTTTAATTCCAAATCAGAAGCATCCTTGGGCCATGCTGTAGCCCAGGTTTAAGGCACAGTCCTGTTTCATACAGTTCTGTACAGTGAGTTGCAGAAACAAATCTGGTTTTAAGGTAGGAAACAAAAACTTCAGTGTTTCAATTGAATTTGGGGTGTATTTAGGGCACAAAATGAGTCTCCTGTGCACAGGACTTGCAGATTCTACACATGCAAAGCTGTGGTGCAATTAATGTGGTTGTAGAGTCCTTGAGGAGCAGTTACAGCACCCTTGGAGCAGAAGGTAGCTTGAATTGAAACCATCATGTAGGAAGCTGGTTGATAACATAAGGTGTTGTTTGTGCTCTTGATCTGCCCTGACAAAAAGATTCCTGTTTTTGACAAAAACAACCTGAGAAATGAAAAGCAGCATGTGGATGTTCTCCCTCTGAATTCAGTTTTCTTTTGGATCCCTTTAGGAAAGAAGCTTTTTGGTGAAGGATACAGTGGACTTGAATACGATTACAGAGGGCTCATTAAACTGTACAATTCCATTGGCAATTACGAGAAGGTTTTTGAATACCACAATATCTTGGCCAATTGGAACCGGTTGCGGGACCGGCAGTTCTCGGTGACGGATGCCCTGGAGGACGTGAGCACCAGCCCCCAGTCCACGGAGGAGGTGGTGCAGTCCTTCCTGATGTCTCAGAGCCTCGACGGACAGAGCAGCTAAGAACTTGGTCACTTAACCAGTTAAGGTTTTCTCCCCCGGGTTCCAGGGGGAAAAGTCATACTGTGAAATCTAAACCATGTAGTTCTCTGGGGGCTGGAATTTGCATTGAAACACTGGTCCAGTCTACTGAAGAGTGCCCATACGGATGAATGTGTGTTAAATTCCTCTCAGCATGTGTATGGCATGTTTAGTTCGGCTCAGATTTTTAACTTGGTATTCCTAAAAAAAACCCCTTCTTTCTCTCTTCTTTCAAAAGAAGCTACTTTGCAGAAAGTCTGCAAGAAAACATTAAATAAAACTGTTTGAGTTCAAAAGAGTTGCATTCTTATTACGGATGGAAGGTTTCATCAAGAGCTTTCTGCTGATTAGAGAGAGAGAGTAAAAGCTGTACTATAAGGAGCTGTAGGAGAAAGGTGTTTCTGCTGTATCATTGTAGCAAAGCTGATGGTAAATAGCGAGCAGAGGGAGGATGCCCTGGCCTGGGCTGCCGCCTTACCAAGAAAAGTGGCAAAGAACCACTTTGGAGCAACATTGGCTTGTGACCCGCGCTCGGCCGTGGAGTGACCACTGTGTGCTGTTGTGGATGCCCTGAACTGGACCAGTGCTCACCTGTGAGTGGGACAGATGCCCCGACCAGCCATCGTAGTGTCCTTGGTGCCACCACCAGTGCTCAGCCCTGAGCAGGACCAGGAGAACCCACAGTGGACCAGCCTGCTAGAAACCCGTTTTGGACCAGTGGCTTTAATTTAATATTTCTGCCCCTGCATTCACTTTTATGGTAGAAATCTTTCATTTAGGTGTATGATCAGTGCAAATGGTATTCCTGTAATAGATCCAGAGCTAGGAAGTGACCGTTTTTAGCCATGGCATGTCTGTACCCAGTGAGCTTCTACAGCTACTCCCGTCAATGCCACAGGCAAAACCAGCCACGCTCGACTCTGCTGCAGCCGCCTCTTCTTTCCTCTCTGCTGGGCTTTCACCTGGAACGGAGGCCATTCCTTCTTTGTACCAGAGGAGTTTTGTATAACAGTCCACTTCCCTTCTCTGTTTCTGAGAACACAACTTACTGTACAGTTCACAGGGGTCAGTGGAAAATGCCAAAAAGCACAACAGGTCGTTTTTTTTTTTTTTTTGTGATGCTTCATTTCTACATTAAACAACAGTACAACCAGAAACTGATTCCTTCACGTTAATTCCCGAAGCAGAGCTCAGCTGTACAGACCTCTGACAATGCCTCTCTCACTAGCTTGTCTTAATCCCTCTGCTGGGGGCTGCTTGGTTGTGTGGGTTTGGCTTTGGGTGTTGTTCTGGGGGTTGTTTGATTTCTCAGTGTTGAGGTGATACCTGAAAGTCTGTGCAACGTGAAGTAGAAACGACTCACTGCTGTTACCTCAGTTCTTCCAGTGCTCCTGGAGTTGGGATCCTGTCACTGGGGGCTTCTCTGCCCTTCTTTTTGGGGGTTTGTACCTTGGCCAGTCCAAGCTGGGGCTTGGCCGGCTCTTCCCACAGCACTGGGACTGCATGTTCTGTTTGGGGTCTGGTTTTTAACTGGTTTTTGCGGTTTGTGGCTGGATGGTCTTCAGGGAAGAAATAGAGATATTTGGACATGGAGCTTTAGGGGTCTTATATGAAGTGAAGTTTTACAGGCCAATAGTTCATATACTGGTGCCTTCAAGTGTGTTGGGGGGGGAAGGGTTGAGTAATATCAAATTTAAAATGCAGTTATGTAATTATGTAATTAATGAATTAATGATTGCATACTTGGAATATCTTCGCTGAGGTGAAAATAAATATTTGCATAGAACCCCTGTGATATTAGGGCTTACCTGCAGTATGTCCTCAACAGCTGCTCAGAGAAAATCCAACTTTATGTGTGGACTTCAAATCTAATTTGTTTATAGCAATTTTTGTTTATGGCTGTGTAGGAACTACAAGAAAATTCAGCTGTACAAAGCAAAACCTTTTTGTTCCTGAATGCCTCAGGCACTGATGAGTTATAAAGTTATAAGTTCTTAAATCCTACTAAAACTTACTCAAAGTCAAACAAAGTCTCGAGTAGGGGTGTCAGAACTCGGTAGGGGAGTGGCTTAAAGTTGTCCTAAAGAAGCTGAGTGGTTCTGTGTTGCAGAAGTTTAAATCTTCCAGCTGGGCACATGGATTTACACTCAGTGTTCTGGAGATCCTTTATGTGCTCAGAGTGTTTCCAGCTTTTGCCTAAGGAATCTGAGACCTCGTGGTTGTGTTTGGGATGAGGAACGTTGTTTGACACCAGTGAGTGCCCTGCAGGAGCTGCCGCTCTGGTGTCAGCCCTGCTCTGTGGCCCTGTTTCATGGTTTGCCTTCAGCTGGGGCAGCCAGGGCAGGCTCATGTGACAACCAGACGTGTCCCATCGGTGGCTTTACCCTCCGTGTGCTGGCTGTGGGTGGCTGTGGCCGATGGCTGACGCCGTTGGGAGGTTGGCAGGATGACGCTGCAGCCGCCCCTGGGATGACACACAGCTGGCCTGGCCAGGGCTCTGCTCCCTGTGCCCCACAGTGGGTTCTGGAAGGTGTCTTAATGCTGTTGGTGAGAAGGCTGGAGCCCCGCGGGATGGTGCCACAGGCAGGGAAAGGACTTGTCCCTCTGTGCCAGCATGGCTGGGGTTGGTCTTGTAGTGAGACTGCCCTGGGCAGAGCTGGAGGGAGCAGGGCATGCAATCCCTTACATTTTCCATGCTGTGGGTTTCCAGGAGCAGAGGGTGCAATCCCTTCTGTTCTCTGTCCTGTGGGGTTTCAGGAGCAGAGGGTGCAATCCCTTCTGTCCTCTGCCCTGTGGGATTTTCCAGTGCCCTGGTAGGTGTCCTCTCCAGCCATACCCCAGAGCAGTTTTCCATACGCAGCTGGATGGGGGGCCTGGCACGATGGAACACTTGGTCCAGTGAATTAATTATTGGCATTTATAGACACACAGGGCACCCAGTGGCAGCTGCTGCACAGGGCTCTTTGGTGCTGGGAGTGGAAATCCTGTGAAATGCATCTTTCACTTGAAGGTGAGTAAATGAACCACCCCAGAGTCACGGTGCTGTGGTGAGGAGGGGTGTCACCTTAAGGTAAATCATTTTCACTGTTAGATTAAGTTAAACCCTTAATGTTTTCCTTCCAGCAGAATGTTTGGATCAGTGGTGGGTCAGCCCTGTTCCCTGGGAGCACTGTGGGAGGGAGGGAGGGCGGTGATGTCAGGTTCCCCCAGTGCTGCTCTGCACGGGTGTTCCAGAAGAGGGAAAGTACACCGGGATTTGAAGGGGAAGGGGGCGTGTGTTTGCAAATGTCCCTCTCAGCTCCCTGAAGTAAAGGAGCCAGTGGGTGCTTGGCCCCAAACTGTTGTTTGGTCACTTTTGTAGCACGATACTGACTCCAGCCAGGGGGTGTCTGTGTCCAGCCTTTTGGATGCACTCCCTGCTCTGGAGCCAGACCTTTGATTTCAGACTCTTTTTGCACACAGTTTTTGTTAAATAATTTTGAAGGGTTTTGTTGAATTCTAACTTATTAGAACAGCAATGTTTTTTGTGACTCTCAAACTGAAGTTTTGCTGTAAATGTGCTGCAGTCTGGAATTTGCTCAAGGTGCCATTGCTGCTTCTCATGGTACAAAATGCACATTGAAGCCAATTCCCTTTTCCCAGTCCTACACGGGGTAGAGAGTGAAAAGGAAGATGCATTGTGCCTCAAACAGGGTGGGAAGTGCTGAAAACCCCACCCTGGGGTGCTGTGGTTGGGCTGGGGCTCGGGCTGGCAGCAGGTAACACGGGGCAGTAGTGCTGTTACCACCTTGAAACAGCTCCTTCCTCTGCTGCCCGTGCAGAACCTGGTTTTATCCCTTTTTTCCCATGTTCTGGAAGAGAATTCCTGGCCAAGTGGCAGACCTGGCTCTGTGTTGGGGGTGTTGGACACGCCTGGCCTGGGGCACCTCGTGCCACTGGGCCCTGCGAGGGCACCGGGGTTTCCCTCAGCCAGAAATAAGGTGAAATACCTGCAGGAGACTGGGCAGCACTGGGAATGCTTTTGTCCCTCAATCTCAGGAACGTTTTGGGCAGTGACACAGGTGTCCCTGGGTGATGTAAAGGTGTGTGTGCTCTCGGGTCTCGTATAACACTACTCCTTGCAATCCTCGGTATCTATAGCATGAGTGGCCTTAGTGAGTTTGTTGAAGTGCACATTTTCTTTTCAGAAGTAAATTTTAAGATGAAAAAGATATATACTATATAAATATATAGAGCTATTTAGAAACTCGGTTTGTGGTGCACAAGTTCAGTGTTGGATCGCTAAATAATCGTCGCAGGTACCATATGTGTAACTCTTCTTTTCTGTATATTCCTTTCTGGGAAGCAATGTTGCCATGGTAACTACAACTTTACAATTTCTTTACTACTTAATGATGTGAATGAACTCTACATTTTATTGAATATTACCAGGTTCAGTACTATTTTTATACTTTATTGAACTACAGGGGATTTTAATTTAATAGCATTTTAAGAAAAGAAAAAAAAAGATGTTGCTTGAACTGTATAACTGTATAAATGGAAATACTTACACAAAACCCACCTCTAAACTAGAATCTCTACCTGTAGTGCCACGTTCATTTCTATACCAGTATCTTGACCATGACTAGACCTTGCAGACCACCCTCCTTGTCGTGTCAGGACGGGCGTTTGGTGTCCCACGTCCCCAGACTGCAGAGCCCGGCATTGTTTGTACCACGGAGCCATCCTATGTTTGTAACCAGCATTGTGATATTCTGTAACTGTATTGCTGAAATGAGATATTGGCCTAATAAATAGTGTTCCCGCAGCCTCAAGTATCTGCAGTGCCTTGGTTGGGTCCAGCTTTGCTTCCAGCACGTCCCTGCCTCTTCCCAGTCGCTCCGCGGTGCCAAGAGAAGGTGTTAATTCCAACCTTTGGGGGCAGATCCTTCTGGATGGGGGCTCTGGGATGGTGGGATGAGCCTGCTGGGTACCTGTGAAGTGGGAGCTGCCAGGTGTGGGTCCTTCCTTGCACGTTGGTCTTTTTTTCCCCCTCTAAAGTAGCTGTGGAAACACAGAAGTTTTTTGTTCAAGTGAGCAGTGAAGTGCCTTGTTTGGCTGCCTGAGCACAAGGTGGGTTGAAAATCAGCATTTCTGGGGGGTTTTGTTTTTAAACCATCAGGTTTGAGTCATTTGAGTGACCTGTAGTCCCCCAGCTGTGCTTGGGACTGGGGCAGAGGCCACCCCTTGTCCCCCAGGGCTGAGATTTTCAAAGGCAAAATGCTCTCCAAGGCCCCCCTAGCTGTGAGGAGAGCCAGTGCAGCCTCCAGGTGAGGTGTCTGGGCCAGCCCCACCTCCAGGGGGGCTGTGGTTGTGTATCCTGATATCCAGGAGCTGGAATGGGTGAGGGATGTGGGTCCCCTGGGTGTCTGTGCATGTTCCTGCAGCTTCTCAGTGCTTCCCCTTCTCCCCAGGGAAATGGTGACACTTGGGGAGAGCTGAAGATGAACAGGAGCCAACAGCAGATTCTTTCTGTTAAAAATCTGTTTGCTCCAGCTGGTGCAAGGGAAGAATTGAGAGCAGCAACTCTGGGACTGTTCTGCCCAGGTGAGGGGGAAATGGAGGTATGAGGCTGTTGTGCTGCTTTTGGGGAGCTCACAAAGCCAGGTGCCTCCCAGGGATGCTTTTCTTCCCCTGGCTGCTCTGAGCCAAGCCCAAACCCCTGACAGGAGTGAGGATTGGCTCCTTCTCATGCTGACAAACTCCCCAGAACCTGCCTGAGGCTGCTTTGGCTGTGGGTGGTTTGGGGGTTTCTGGGCATTAGGAGAGCTGCTCCCTTGGACTCTGTGAAGCCCTGGAAGCTCTTCCTGGCTGGCACAACATCTGGTGCCTCTCTGACACGGCCACCCCCTGCCCTGGGGCTGGCTGGCCCAGGGTGGCAGTGATGGTGTCACCCCTGCAGGGCTGTGGGCACAGCAAGTTCTGCTTATTCCTGACATGCTTTGTGTCTCCCTGAACAATGTTTCTGCTCCCTGTGGCACAAAATGTGTGTCACTGCCCTGAATGTCACCTGTGGCCTCTGCTTCCCTCCCTTCAGGTTGTGGCTTGTGGGGGAAAATGGGATTTTGTGTATTTTTTTCCCCCCTGTGTTTCATTGCTCATTGGCACTTCATCAAATGCATGAGAATTTGAGTTTCCTTAAGAACCAAAGCCAAGGTTGTGTAACAGTTCCTTGAATCCCCTGATGCTCTGTGGAAATGAGCAGAGCAAACAGCCCAGAGAATGGACATCACAGTTGTGCAGGTCTGCTGGCACCACTGCCAAACTCCAGCAGCAGGAGAAGGCAATCCCTGTGAGGGGCGCTGATGCATCCTGTGGTTTATTCCAAAGGTTTTTTGATCCTACTTGGAGCAGGAACTTTCAAAGGTGAATCTTTGCCCTTTGCCCATGTCATCTGGTCAGGAAGCTGAGGTTATTTCTGGCAAAATTCAGTTTTCCGTGAGAGCTTTCCTGTCACTTCTAAGTCACCTCAAGTCCTACTGGAAAAATTGTAGGATAACCCCAGTCCTGAGCAGCCTTTAATCTTCCTCAGTTCTGTCTTAAGCAACTGTGACACTTTGAGGGCAGACAGGATTTTTCTGATGCAGCCACATGTGCTCTTACATTGGCCTTACCTTTAGCTGGAAGAACTATTCTGTTATCCTAAGGAAATTCCCCCTGTTCAGCTGCTGATCCAGGTCTGCACCACACAAGTCTCTGCTCTCATGCCCAGAGAAGCCAAATCTGCTGCCTGGTGAGGGCAACGTGTGACATCCTCTCCCAGACACTGCTGTGTCCCTTTGGAGCCTCCGTGGAGCACAGCCAGGGACTGCAGTCCCTTGCCAAGGGCTGTCCATGGGATCCACATTTAAAAAGGAAATCTGGTGTCTGGATTCTAAAAATGGCCTGTGTTGTCTGTCCTTCCACAGGATCTGGGAGGGATTTCTCTTGGCTGGGTTCAGATCTGAAGGCAGTAACTGAGCCCCCACCCAGCCATCTCCTTTTCAGCATGTGGGAGTGAAGGATCTTTGGGGGTTCTATTGTTTTTTACAGCCTAAAAGATTTCTGTGCCAAGTGGTTGATGTTTCCTTAAAACCTGGATTCCACCACAAATTAAATCTGGCCAACCCCAAGGCCCAGCCAGGATTGTTCAGAATCTTTCAGGTTGGAAAAGACCTTTAGGATCATCACCACCCAGCACTGCCCAGACCCTGAAGAGGGCTTTTGCCACAGCAAGGAAAGGATCAGCTGCTGCTTCCTCCAAACATTGCTCTTCCATGAAAGGAATGATGCACTGAAGGTAGGTCTGGTACTTTCACAGCCTTAGTCCAGTCTCAGTGCTGGTGCACAACTGTTGGGAATCTCCAGGATAATAATAACTAAGGTCACATGGCTCCAGACAACAGAATTTTCACATTGCTGGGTTAAAGCTTGTTGCTATGATGCTGCAAATATTGCAGAGTTTGTGAGTTTGGGAAACCATGGAGACTGTCTGCATTCCCTGCTCTTCGTTCAGGTGGTGATACTGCATTAATCAATTTCTGTCTTTCCATTGATCTCTGATGTTGTCTGGGCACCTGAAAACCAAACCCCCCCAAAGTAAAGGGAAGGCAGAGCAGACACTGGTGAGCCCAGTGTGTCCTCTGGGGCCTGGCTGGGTGGGTTCTGCACTGGCTTCCATCCCACAGACAGTTGTCCCAGGAACAAACGGGGCAGCTGCTGGTCCTGCTGGCCCACGCCAGGCTCTGGGGCAGGGAGCAATCCCGACCCCTTGTGCTGTTCATTCCTTTCCAGTTGCACCAGCTCCTACTGTCTCACATGTTCTGTGTCTCTGGTGCCTTTGTCTGTGGAGGAACTGGCTGGGTGGTGTTTTCCCCACTCCCACAGGGAAGCAGCCGAGTGGAGGAGGATCCCTGGGGCACAGCCAGCACGGCACTGTGGGACTCCTACTCAGCCTCCTGCATCACACTGTCTGGCAGCTCTGGGGGTTTGACTTTTCATTTACCAATTTGGATTTGAAGGGCTCCCTCAGAGCTGTTACAGCCCAGATTGGGCTTTTTTAGAGGTAAAGAGAGAGACTGAGGAGAAAGCAGATGAAAAGCAAGATGGTTCTGAGTGCATGAGAACTCCCACGGGACACGTGATTGTATTTTAGCAGCTTGAAAATAGGCTTCTGTGGGACAAATCCTCCTTCCCTGGGCAGCCTGTGGCACCCGAGCCCATCAGCAATGGCTTCTACCTCACTGTCCCATTCCCACTGGAGGTTTGCTGCAGTAACCAGGTTCCCAGGGACTGGGTGCCAAACGCACCTGCTACAGGTTGGGCTGCATTTTTGCTGTGGAACACGAGCTGTGGCCTGGTTGGGGTGGCCCAAAGGCAAACCACAACTATGCTTTGAGCACCCACCTTGCTGTGCAGGCACCCTAATTAAGAGAGTGATGTGAGCCAGCACAGGGCTGTCTTAGCCCTCACTTCCTCCTTGTCCTTGGCAGCTTCTCCTGCTGTTCTCCCGTGTCTGAGACAGCAGCTCAACCTGCCCAGCTCCTCCAGCCCCTCCACTGATCACATCTTCACCTGCTCCTCCTTCTGCAGACATGCCAAGTGTAGAAGGCTCTGCATGAACAGGAAAAGGCTCATCCTGCCTGGTGACAGTGTGACCGTGCCAGTCCTTCACCTGCTGTTCCTTTGCAGGTGTGTTGGTGACTCTCTGTGACCCAGCTGTTCCTGCAGCTCTCTGAGGAGCTACAGCTGATTTAAAGCTGCTTTGCTTTCTTTGATTTCTGGAACTGAACTGGGGTTTTCTGAAGGACATCATAATTGTATTTTTTTTTTAAAAAAGAACCAACCCCCACTTTCAGAGCTATTTCTGTGAGCGAGCAGGGCAGGTTGACTCGTGCTTGGGCAATAACTCTTGCTCAGCGGGCTGGCAGCAGCAACGAGCCGGGACTGACAGCCCAAGCCCCCAAAACTGTGTTTCACAGCCAAGCCCCTCCCGGCACACTGAGGGGACTGGCGTTTTCCAGGCGTTTTCGGGGCGGTGGCCGCGTTGGAAGCGCAGCTCGGGCGAGGGTTGCTGTGGCCGGGTGTCGCCGCCACTGGATGTCACTGTCGCCGTGTGGCACTGGGAGCACTGGGAGGGCGGCGGTGCATCCCAGCGCTGGGAAGCACCGCACAGCTGGATGGGAACCCCTGGCTGCGCATCCCTTGGGGATCCCGGGGAAAAATAACACTTCTTTCGTCAGTGGTCACGTTGTTTGGATTTTTTTTTTCTCTTTATTTTTAACAAACGCTTGCAGAGTCTCGGAGAAGCCAGAGCCTTGTTTCTTGCCCCGACCAAGCCGTGGGGCTGATTGCTGCAGGTTGAACAGGAGCCAGCAGGTTGCACAGGGAAAGGATGCTCCGTTCCAGCTCCGAGCTAAGTGGGTCTGGGATTTTCACCAAGTCTAAACACGAGGAGCTGGGACCAATGTTTAGATTCAGATGTGTGGAGCTTTTCGTTCTATTATTTTTATTAATTAAATTATATTACTACTGACTTAAATTTTTAATTTAAAAAAGGCCTAAAAGCCTAAACACTGAGCCAAGGGGAGGCAGATCTGTAATTTTAGCTGCCCTCTGGCTTCCCTGCCTCCCAAACCCCCCAGAATTAGCACATCACCGCGCTGCCAGCGTCAGTCACTAATTCAATATCGATCCTGTACGTTCCTGCTGGCTCATCCCAGTAGCGAGGCGTTTCCCAAGGCTCTGCTCCTGCTGTGCCGAGCGTGCCGGTGCCCCCGGGAGCCGTAGCCTGTTGTTTGTGCTCCAGCAGGGAGCTCTCCCCTTCCCTTCCCACAAAGGGCAAAGATGCTGCTTTTTCTCCCACTTGTCTTGCATAACAAAAGGCATTTGTCAGCGTTACATAACGGCGGGGCTTGTCACTTTTCCTGGCGGCCTTTCTGGAGGCAGCTCGTCCCCAGCGCAGCCGGAGCCGCTGCTCAGCATCCCGCTGCATCCGTGACTAATCCTCACCCACCGCCGGGGCTTCGCCTTCTCTTTCTTTTCCCCGTCCTTGGAAAGGAAGATGTAGGATTTTGTGCTTTGGTCCTGGGTGGTTTTGGAGAGCAAAAGGTGTTTGGTGGGGTTGTTTGCTTTTTACTCCTTGTTTCGAGGGGGCAGTGGGGAGGAGCAGGGCTTGTCCTTAGCACAGTCGTGTCCCAAGGCTCTGGAAGGGCCGTGCTGGAATGGAGCTCATCCCCGGGTGTGAAGGAGCAGCAACACCTGTCACCACCTGCCCCCCCAGCTGCCTTTTTAATACCTCTCCACTCATCTCCAGTGTCTCACACTACTCACAGGAATTTGTGTTTTTCTCTGAACAGCAGGTTTGGTTTCCTCCTTGGTGGAATATCTGTTTATAGCCTTAAAAGTAAAGAAATGGGTTTGTTTCCCCATAAACTGAGAGCAAACCCGTGGCTGGTTTCCTCCTGTCTCTGACTGGAGGAGAGAGCTGTTTACCTGTGGCCAAACTGATCTGTGGCCTTACCACTGCCAGCTCTCAAATGACCACAGCTCCCTTTCATGTGAAGCAGGTGATGTCCCAGTAACCCAGTAAGGTTGTCCCTGTTTTCTAATTTACTCAAAACAGTTTCTTAGTTGACTTTTTTTTAATCTTTTTTGGTAGATCTGATTCTAATTATTTTTTAATAAACCCCTTCAAGTGTGTGTTTCTTGTGGACCTTTGAACTTCCTGGTGTACCCAGCCTTTGCTCAGGAGATATGTTTATGGTTGGCTCTGAGTGTGCTTGAATGTGTTAACCCTTTGGAGCTGGCATTCCCAGGGAACTTTGCAGTTTCCTGCCCTTCTATAGATGATGCTCAGGCACAGAAATCACTGTTGGCAAACACAGGCCTTACCTGAACCAGTCACTAGTTTCAAAGTTTAATTTAAAGTTTAATTTACAGTTTCCAAGTTTAATTCCTATAGATTCAGATAAAGCTCTGGATCAGATTTGATCTGTAAAGCATGACTGGAAGCACAGGGTGAGCAAACAGCTCCCCAGACTGTAACCACAGTGCTGGGAACAGCAGCTCAGCTGCCCAGAGCACCAGGGAAAGTACTTTTGGTCAACAGATTTCTCAGTAACAGGTGTCTCCTTTGACATGGATCAACCCATGGGAGCTGCTGGGTATAGTCACCCCCTTAAAGTCAGGACAGCAGGAACAAATTTTGGGTATTAACTTTCCTGTTTTCTCACCAGACACCCCTTTGGTTGCTTTTGATGTGCTTTTACAGATTCTGCCGTTGCTTTGTATCGATCCTGAGAAGGGGACAAACTGCTACAGCATCCTTGGGAAAAGAAAGATGTGGACTGTGCACAGGAATACAAACTTCATGCTCTTCCTCATTCTGTTCCCTAGGTCTGGTTTGGGAGTGTAACCATGGACATACCCTTTGCCCAGCTTTTTTCTTCTTCCCTCCAGCTTCCCAAGCTTATAAATGTAAAAACTGCCCTTCCCCAAGCATGGAAAGGGGGATCCTTTAACTCAGGTGGCTGCATGGGAGCCCCTTTACTCGCAAAGGGATGTTGCTGATGGGCAGGACTAGGTACCACACAGTCTTTGCTGAAGTGACCTGCATGCCCTGTGAGTCAGATCAGGCTATACCAGTCTGCTGGTGATACCCAACCTCATTTCCAGAGCCTGAGGAGCTTGTCCTCCTGAGAGTGTCACTGGTGTGTCACCAGTGCTGGGTAAGAGGGGACACCATTACCTGTGCCAGGGCTCAGTTGTGAAGCTCTGCAGTGCTGCTGGAGAGACAGGTCCATGTGCCCCTAATTCTGGTCAAACTTTTCATCATCTACTTTGTTGTTTTCTCCATGGAGAGCTGTTGAGGCAAATGCAGTTTCTTAAGTGGTTCCTTAAAGGGTCTCAAAAGCTTTTTGTACTATCAAGGAAAGAAAAAGGTATCAATTTTAGGGTACAAAACAGCTGCTGTTCTGCAGGGAGGGAAGTGTTTTAGTGCTTTTCTCACACTGCTTCTTCCTGTGGCCAAACCTGGGATGTTTTGCAAACATTTGCACGTGACAGAGGAGCAAACCTCCTTTTGTCCCTCTCTTTTTATGTGTTGTGTGCCCTGGGCTGTGGCTGGGGCTGTGTGTGGTTGTGAGGAGGACGGTATGAGATGGAGCTTTGTGGTGTAAGTGATGCAGAGGGACCAAACCACTGCAGCCAGAGAGCTCCTGGTGTCATGGGAAATGACAGCACAGCAGCATTTGTTTTAAAAAACTGATTGGAGTATATGTAATGGCATTAGTTTGTTGTTTTGGGGGTTGTTGGCCTTCCCATTCCTGGGGCATCATGGCACAGACTACAGACTGAAGTGTCTTGTCCTGCTTTTTGGCTGCCTCTGCCAAACTCCTGGATTCTGTTTGTTCCCTCTCTCTCTGCATCTCTCACCTGAGATGCCACTGACTTTGTCTACTGCTAAACTCTGTTCAGTATCTCCCAGTTTTAAAGGTGTTCTGATGGAGGCTGTCTGTGCAGATGATCAGGGTCTTGCTTGTGGAGTCCTCTCACTGCCCAATACATTGGCTGCCTCCTCCCCTGGGCTGCCCAGATCCTTCTCTGTGATCTACAGATTGCCAAAGCCATGGGTAAGTCTCCCACTTCATGCAAATCTTTCATCTTCTCTTTAGAAAACCACCAATGACAAACCCTGTCTGAACGCTGAGGCATTTCTGTTCCTGCCAGATCACTTCAGATTGGGTTTTCAGAGCTGCTTAATGAAGTAGGTATTCAATTATCATTAAAAGTCGCTAAGAGTTAGATGTCTACTTTAGGTGCCTTTTGGAAATCCTGCCTTTAATAAATTACAAGGTAAACAATGGCCACCAGTTCCTAATGGCATCAATCAAACACGGGCTGGCAGGCCCTTGTGAAGTGGAAATAAGTGGTTACGTGGGTCATTGGAACACCACTGTGCTCTGTCTGGAGCTTTTATTGATGGCAAAGGGGCTGTGTCTGATCTGCTGCAGAGCCAGGCTGAAAACAAACCCAAATCCTCAGCCACTGAGCCTGCACCTCCCTGGGCTGGGGAGGGAGACATTTCTCTTGGCAAGGACAAGAGCTGCTTTCCCTGTATCAGTGTTTGGGCAGGTAAGTCCTCCACTCATCTTTTGGAAACCAACACTTACATAACTGACTTCAACACAAGCTTGTGTTGCCTTTGAAAACATGCTGAAGTGTGTAGGAAGAGAAGTCCTTCCCTCCCTGACATGCTCTGCTCCCTTGGAAGATTATTTCCCTGCAAATTTGATTTAAATCTTCTTTTTTCAGAGGTGAAATTGAAGCTGGACTCTTCTTTGCTCTCACCACGTGCCAATCCCCCTGCCTGGCTGTGCCATCTCCACTGCTGTCCCTTCCCCTGGCTCCACCCATCTCCATGGGACACAGACCCCCTCTCCCATTCCTGGGGGTCTCACTTGCTCCAGGTAGTAAGGGACAACTACGATGGAATTATTTGGACAAATTTGTGCTGGTGGCACCAGTTCCAAGTTCTGCAAACAACTGCTGGGGCTCTCTGGCCCTCTGAACTGGGGCCCTCTGGAGAAGTCACCCCTCCCCATCAGTTTTGCCATTGGTTTGAGGTCCTGAGAAAGAGGCAGAACCTCGTGGATGTTCCCTTCACTGGTGGTGGTCAGTGGTCCCTGTGGGCAGTGGGGGGGAAGTGTCTCTTGCTTTGCTTTGCTTTGTTTGCACCTGTGGGAGCTTGGTGGAGTCTCTGGGCTCTTGGTCAGTGCTGGGTTTGCACCTGCAGTGAGCCCAGCACCTGTAACTGTGCACCGGCCAGGCCTCTTTTGGCCTCTGCAGGTGCAAAGTGCAGCTCTGCTCACACACGTGGCTCGGGAGTGTGGGTGTAGCTCCTGGTGTGAGCAATCACAGTTTCCCTCTTTAGCTCAGGCACTAGAAAGCCCAAGATGGGTCTTTCTCAGCTCTCCCACTGACCCTGCTGAGCCATGCTGTGGAGAAGGGCTGGCCCCAAGCTGGGGATGAGCTCCATAACAGAGACAGTCCCATTTGATGGGGAACAGGGACCTTGGGCTACACCCCAGGTGTTTTCAGGGAGCTGATTGGAGTTGAGACCTCAATTCCCATCACAGTGTAATGGGAATTCAGGGTTACCTTCTTTACAGATGATGGTGAAAGCCAACAGCAGTGAGATCTCTCTCTCCTGGGTGACATCTCTTTTAAAGCTCTCCTTTCTGGAATGAACAAACTGCCCTTGCCAGGAAGAAGTCTAGAAAGGCTTGGAGTTAAAGGGGCTTTGTTTTGGAAATTTACTTCCAGGCGAAATGCTTTCACAAAGGAAAACGCATTGGGCTCCGTCATGGCCTGACCAGTCAGACAAGTGCAATTGTTGTGTGCCTTGGACAATTAGTGTAATTGCTGCAGCTGTGATTCTGCTGGGCTCCTGTGCCAGGTCACTTCTGGCACCCAGAGTCCTGGCAAGGGCTGTACAAAGGCCCCTCTCTCTGAGGTCTCCCCGGGCCCAGCGCTGCTCTTGGCTGAAGTTTGGATGATTTTGGCCAGGAGTTCCTCTGAGCAGCCGGTGGTGCCCGGTGCAGGTAGTCACCTTGGGAAGGCACCTATTGATGGGTCTTGAGACAGAGACAGGACCTTGTTTTCAGCCTGTCTTAGGGAAGCTTGGCCTTTACCCATGATTGAATTCAATAATGACAAACATCCATTAAGACAAGCCCTCCCCTTAAGATGTTTGCAGCCTTTCCCCTCCTGTGTCTTTCTTCCTCCCCCACGCCTGAAATGTTGCTGTCAGCTCTGAATGCAGGAGCCTTTCACAGACTGGTGCTGAGCAGAAGCAAAGACAATTCCCTGCTAACACTTTGCAGCTAGGCTTGCTTGGACCACCTGAGGTACGTTACAGCTTGTCTAAGCCATGCTGGGATTTTACAGTGTGTTATGTGCTACTTTACACAAGGTAAGCTCTGCAGAGTGAAGCAGTGGCAAGGGCACAGGTGAGTGCAGTGTGCTGCCTTGGCCTGCTTGGTGTGAAGACTCTTAGAGGTGGTTTGGCTGAAGGGGATGTTGGAAATGCAGCTGGTTTCTCAATGCCTGTTACCAACGGCCCTCTTGCTGTGCCAGCTGCCTGCAGTTGTGACATCTGTCCCCTCTGAGGCAGGCAGCTTCTTTCCTTTGCACCTCCAAAGGGATCTAAGCCAGAAAGTTGCTGGCTTACGTCCTCACCTCTCAAGTCAGGGTATGGAAGGGTAGCAGGTTCCTGGCTAATGGGAGCGCAAGAGAAATGAAGCTTCCTCAGCAAAGCTTTCCCTGGCATTAGCAGCCAGATTAAAAGCCATTTAGGAGCTCTAGGGACATTAGCTGGTTGTTAGCATAGGCATAACCCATATTTGCATGGCCGTATCTGTGTCCTTGGGAGATTACAGCTTCCACATAGCATGTGACCGCAGCATGGAATGGCTCTCTTGGCTTATCATGTGTACACTTTGCTTTTCAGAGGATTGAGAAGGCCTTGAGTTCTCCTTGAAAACCCAAGTCTTTGTCCTACCTTTCAGTGTAAGCGGCACTCGGAGCTCAGCCAAAGCCAGGAATATACAAGTAGGAGGCACAGATGGACTTCTCTGGCCAGGCTTCTTCTGAGGATCTCACTGTATTTAGAAGCTGTCCATCAGCCTGGTTCACTCCTGCGAGGTGAGACGTGAGCTGTGTGTTTGAGCCCTCACAAGCCTGTGGCTGTACCGCTTCCCCTCTCCTCTGGAACACAACATGGCTTTTTGCTTTGAAGCCTCTCATGTTGGAAAGTGGCATAACACAGGCCACATCTATGTAAACCTGTGGGAGTCTATTGCCTACTTATGGCAGGAATCCTTTGAAAGAGTGGTCTAATTGGATGGGGAAATGTCAGAGTACAAACAGATTATGCATCTCCTATTTCTCTCTGTGAAGGAAAGGAGCCCAAGTGCCAGTCAAACACACTGTACTGTAACAGTGCACCTTAGGGAAAACTCTTCCCTTTCCCCTGACAGCTCTCCTGTGAATATTAATTTCTGTATTTGAGTGTCTTCGTCTTCCAGGAGCTGTGCAAGTGCAAACATTACCCAACTCCTGTAGTGCAGCAGTTCTTGCAGTACAGAGTAGGCACAGAGCCAGAAAGGAAGCAGTTGGGAAGATGCTTTGTGTCTGCTGCTGTTTGTAATTTGCTGGTCTGGGCAGATTTAGTGTGATTACCACGTGTGATGTGATGGATCTGGTTGCATATGATATATGCAGGCATCTGATATGGTATTTATTTACTGATAGTTCACAGGAAGGAGACTTGATAAAGGCAGATAAATATACAGGTATTTTACATTATACTTAAACCAACTGCCTGTACATGTGGTTTAGTTAAACATAAACCCCAAACATCGCTGCCAGATGTATTGCAATGTAATGCCAAATAGGAATTGTAATGAGGAATGTTTTCCAGTAACCTGTTCTTACCAGGAGGGTGGTGAATGCTCCATTTGATGGAGTGATTAATGATATTCAGCAACTGCTTGGACTGGAGGGGTGGAGGCTTTGCTAATTCTACCTGGAAATTCCTTTCCTGGTGCTTAAGGGTGATGAAAACTTTCATAGCCAACCAAAGACCCATCTTCTCCCTGCAGCTGGATGTCAATAAATACAGCTCAAGTGAATAACTTGTATCAGGGGAAGAGATCTGAAAGAGAATTTGGGCCAGTTATTGTTTCTATGTGGTATTATTAGAGGCATCTTAACATGCCACAGGAGTTGTTTTTTGGTAACAGTTGGGACTTGCTCATTTAACCACTTGTTAGAATTAATGTGGTACAAACTGACATGATTGGTGACCAGTGGTGTGTACTAACCATAAATACACCTGCCTCTCTTTTAGTCAGTTCTTGCACAATCCAATCAGGTGCGTCCCAAGTACTCCCATACTGGAAGACACAGGCAGCCAAATCTTCCACAGTGCCCAAAGCTACCAGTGACTTACCTCAGGTGCTGGACAACTCCTCCTCAATGGATGTATCTTCAGGTGTTCCTACATTATTTTATGCTTCAACAGGTTTGTAGATGTTTGTCCTTGGCTTCTCAGCCAGCTGTTCATGAGCTTATTGGTGGTGTTTGTTAATGTCATAGGACTTTGTAAAGCTGCTTGAAGTCCTCAGGAACTGAAAGAACATTATCAGCTTCCTCCATATTTTGCAACTTGCACCCTGTGAGAAACAAGATAGTTAAAGGCTCTTCTTTTTATTGTACTTCATGAGTTCTTATGCAAATCGAAATAGGCACAATTAATGAGATGTTAATAAGCCCATCCCTTTGGTGCCACTTGTAAGATCAAATGTGTAACAACTTGGTTATCTCTTCATATCGAAAATAACTTGACTCCTTTTATTAACTTTTTGGATCACATAGTATGAACTCCCTAGGTGATTTCTGCCTTGCTCACTTCCCCTCCCTAACAGATTTACCCACCATCTTAGCCATGAGTCAGACACACCTGGAAAATGATGAGACTGGTTCCCATTTGCCCAGCCAGCCCTGCCTGGGGAACGGGGCAGAGAATGGCATGGGATTAGGGAGATGTGCACAGAGGCCCTGAATGTGTAAGTCAAACTGGAGCCCACAGAGGGAGCAACAAAAAGAAAGGAGGGAGAGATAATGCAAAAATAATAAAAGCTGTAGAAGAACAGAAAGGGATTTTCCTCTCTTTGCAATACAGAGAAATCAAATGTCAGGCCACCAGAAGGGGCTGTCCTGTCCTGTTTTTTGTTCTTAATATTGAAGCTTTTCTCTGAACGATTCACTGGGGAAAAACTTTGAGCTCAGAGCCAGGAGACCACCTGCATCAGGTCTCTCCCCTCTCTGAGTCATGGCACCCTCAATTTCAAAGCCTCCCTTTATGGCAGAGGCTCTCAAATCTGTCCCTCCTTTCCCTGTTCCTTTAGAAGATTTTGATACCTGCCCCCAGTGATTTGTTCCTGGCACTGGAGGCATGGCAATGATTCCATGGGCAGTCGGTGCCACCAGGCTGGGATGAGGCTTCTGGGCACGTGCTGTGCCCTGGGGTTGCACAGGGTGATGAAGTTCAGGCTCCTGGCAGTGTTCGAGTCCCATCCCTGTTGTCATTGATGCCCCCTCTCCTGCTCTGGACCTGTGCCTCCCACCCCACTGCCCCAGGCCTGACCCTGTGTGCAGTAAGCATTGGAGTGCTTTTAAAATTTCCACTTGACACTGACTTCAGCTCATGGATTTTCCATGAGGAAGTTAGGTTTCGGGTTTTTTCTTTTTGGTTTTATTAAAGAAAAAACCAAGGAAATTCCCTTCCAGCCTGCAGAAGGTCGCTGTCAGAAGAAGTGGCTTCATTTCTCTTTCTTAAAGCCTTCAACACCCTGTTATGTTTAAAATAATAAGCCCATAAAAGTCCAGTCTTTACATGATGGTTTCAGTCTCTTGCATGATGGTGCAGAGGGGAGGCTATAATGAAACGTGGGCTCTGCTGAGATTGGCAGAGGGGAGAAAAAAGCAGTGCATGCCATTTAATTTCTGTGATGTTCCGATTCCCTCCTACCAGCCTGGAAATGCTGAACGTGATCCTTTGTCTGGCATATGGGGATTTGGAGAACTGTTGCTAATTACAGCAGTTGTCCTATCTTGCTTAAATGGCTTAAATAATGTATTAAGTGCTTTTATGAGCTCCCCCAACACGCTGGAATGCAAAGAAGTGCATTTTATGCTGTTTATAGTTTCTGGCTGGCGTAACTTATGTAATGTTAATCTGCAGGAAAAAATGGCTTTTGATGATTTATTGTTTGTGCAACTCCCAGCTGGGGCTCTAGATGCTCAGATCCCCTTGTGCTGGGTGTTATCCAGAGGCAGGGCATGCGTTCCCATCTTGGAAGGTGGAGCCTGATCCGAGGGAAGATGCTGTGGGTGGCTGAAGGGAATGGTAGGGCGGAACGACTTGGGATGCCAAGGAAGGGTCGTGGGACACCACTGGACAAAGCACTGTGGAGTTAAGGTAAGTCTGATGGCAAAGGCAGAACGTGTGGGACCTGGAAGAGGATCACAGGAAGTCACATTCTAACTTATTTAGGGAATATTCCCATTATTTTAATTAAAACTTGACTGGAAATTAGAACAAGGTTACTAGACATCATATCTAGAAGTGGGAGTATTCTGTGGTCTAGATTAGTGCTTATCCAGAAAAAGAAAGGCATTATGCCCTCTCAAGAATCTTTTTTTCACCCCTTGATGGGTTTTTTTCCACCCAGATTTCCCATGTCTCTTGCCTCAAAATCTCAAATTTCTATTTCTGTTATTGTACCTAATGTTTCAAGAAAATGTGAGAAGAGTGTGCTGTGACTGTCTTGTTGCTGGATTTGGTGTGAAGAATAATTATGGAGCAGCTGAGCAGTGCTAGGCAGGGGCTCCAAGAACCTGGGAACACACGTGTTGGGGAGGGACAAAAACCACAAAGGGAATTAGTGATAATGATGAGAAGATTGGCACAATCTGACCTATAATTTGGTTTAGTTTGACATAGCTCTCTGTAAAATCACAGGTTTTGTTAGAATATGCTAGTAATTGGCATTATTTCACCTGCTTGAAATTAAAGCATTGTGCAGGCTCTGCAGAGTAGGGAAAAACAAGCATTTTGTCTAGTTTTGTTTGCTAGTAGCTTGAAAATAAGGAGGTGAGAAACTTGTGTCAGACCTTGAAGCACAATTTTGCAATTAAAAGACTGAGGAGAAAGTGTGATCTGAAGACCTTCCGTTCTCTCGCTGTGACATAAAATTAACAGCTATCTTCATTCTCATTCTGTTTTAATATTCCTGCAGAGAAGGAAGCAAAAAGAACTCCCTGGGCTGGCTTCAGGGGGATGCAGGAGCTGTTACTTAGACAATAACAGGGTAAGGCTGGGAGGGGAGGGATTTTGGTTGGCATTAGCTGGCTAACATCTGCACGGTGCTCTGGATGCTATGAAGTGATATATATCCAATGCTAAAAAAAGGAGAGGTGCTCTCTGGGAGATAGGAAATAGTGGTTAGAGGAATTTCCTGATTGGCCACCCAGAACATTTCAAGGTCGTCCATGCACCAGCTTGCAGGGATGCACAGCTGGCACCTCATCACTAAACCCAGCAAAACCTCAACTCCAAGGCTGTTAGCAAACTGTGTGGGTAAAAATAAAAGGATAAATTGCAACTACCTGAAAGTGGAAGAAACAGCTGGGAAGTGATAAGAGAAAGCAAAACGAGTGGAGAAACTCTTGCCCATCATCATGGTGTCCAAGTGCTTTATAAGAACTTCAAATTGCTCCTTCTCTGAATGTAACAATTTTCTTTTTCAAACTGTGACAATTTGGCAACCTCCATCTACTCTGAACTTGTCTTCTATTGCTAAGAATCTGTTCAAGAGTCTCCTTCATATTCCAGGCCTAATTTTTATGATAGTAGCTGAAAGCAGCTGCCAGGCCAAAAGCTCTTTGAGGAGTAGCTGGACTTCTATCCAAAGGATTTTATGGATAATTTAACAGTATATTTTATAAAGTAAATACACCTGTGAATACTTAATATAGTAGGCAAAAGTTTGATTAACCCCTAATGCTTTCCCTTGCTGCATGGGCACAATGAATCCACAAAAGTGGCGAGACAAAAATGTTGTTGGAGCTCCTTGTCCAGCAGAGATGCAAGTTTTGTTTTGGGAGTCCACTGGAACACATCAACAGCCACTGCATGTTCAGCTGAACTGACAGCAAAACAACCTGCTCATCTCTGTCCTGCTGTGCCTTACTGCTGTACTCAGGGAGTGAGGTGGGATGTGGTGGCTGGAGCAGATGGAGAGTTGCCGGGCTATTTTTGTTGCCTTCTTGGCTTGATCAAGCAGTTCTTCACTGACTGATTACAGGCATGATGGTATCTTAGATAATGCCCCCTGATAAAGGCCTTTTAAATCCTTAATGACTATCATTAGCCATTTGACACCATAAAATAGAGCTCTGTTGTTTTAAAGTCTTTCTGGTTTGCCCCTGTCAGTAGGGTGTCTGCAGTGGCCTGAACAAAACCAGGGAGGTGGAACCTTTGGATCCCAATCAGAGTGGGGTCTGTGCCAGCACAACAATGTGTGTGTGCACACATTTGTATCTGTCACTGTCCAGAGCTCTTTTACTCTCTGTGTTGTGAGCGCACTGAGCTGAGACATCAGCCTGTTGGCTGGATCAGGAAGGCTGGCAGGTTTCTCTGTTTGGGATGTCCTTTGTTCAGGGTTTGAATCGGGCAAAACCTTAATTAGCAAATAAGAAGCTTTGGCCTTCCCTTTCAAGATCCGAGGCAGAATTAAGGCAAGTGCGAGGATGTGCCAAATGACATGACAATCCTGGCTCCGTGGCTTTTGTTTTACTCTGCTGCCCTGCTGTTTTGAGATGCACTTCCCACTGTATCAGCTGCTGGCAAAACGTTCCTGAGGCTGTTCCATGTTTGATGCTTTGGTGTTGCTTTCTGTGTACACAACAACCAAAGTGCTGCGAGGCTGGGGACCCCATGTGCAGCAGCTGGTGAGCTGAGAAGAAAAGAGGCTTTTCTCTGAAAGGGAGAGCTGCCCGTGGTGCCACAGTGGTGAGTCCGTGCCCGCTGTGCACGGCGCTCTGGAGGCCAAGCAAGCTCCTCTTTCCACAGTGCAATCTGGACTTCTCTGGAATGGAGTCAATGTTAGTCACTTCTTGCAAAGCCACTCCTCTTGTTTGATCTTCTGTTATTAATTACTTGCACTTCCTCTTGTCACAACACCTTTTTTTTTTTGATGCTGAGGACAGAACGGCAGAGAAATCCTTTACTTCCATTCCAACAACACAGTGGGTGCTGTCTTCAAGAGAGCACAGAATTGCTTTTATCAAAAATATTTCTTTTCCCATTGTTTCCTGATGACAGATACTACTCTTAATCTACACAGAGACAACACTTTGAAATGGGAGATCTATGTTCCCATCAATTGTTGTTAGGTTGATAAATCATAGCATGTCTCACTTTGTGAATGACACACGTCTGGATTGCAGTCTGCCTCCTTTTTGTCACAGTTTTTCAATGCTAACAACAGCCTTGCCAAAGCTCGTCTGTTCCCTTAATGTGCACCCCAGCAGGCTCATTAATTCTGTCACACTTTCCCTGTATATGGCATAATCAAACAGGTTGATAGAAAATCACAAAGGATGTGATGTTTATAAAAATATCTAATATCACTTACCTTGTGACTGTCACTAGCTGTGGCACCTGGTTACTTCTGGCTTGGAGGAATGTCAGCAAAGTCTGGCAGGAAAAAAAAAGGGTTCTTTACTGTTCTTTGCGGGCCTCAAGTGTGATTGTGCCACCCTTCCACGCACAGGGAAGCTCTGCTTAAGAGAACATCAAGAGTGGAGGGTGCCTTATGGTGTTTTCTTCTGTGCCTTTCAAAGGCAACTGCAGGAAAAGTGGGGGATCACTTAGCCACAAACCTCAAAATAGCCCCGGACTCGTGTGACGTACCTCGCTTTCCTTGGTCGTGTAGATACCTCTATTAATAACATGAGCTGAAATTATGGATTGAGTAGTAATGTGAGCAGCAGCTCTGAGTGGCTTCAAACCTGTCAAGGGCTCGCTGAGCAAAAACAACCAGGGGGAAGTGGCTCAGTAGAAAGAGTAATTAACTCTCTTGTAAAGGGGTGGCAGAGCTAAACAGGGGTACCCACAGCTCAAATGAGGCCTGTGGGATGCTCCCACTTCCCTTGCCATCTTTTCCTGGCACTGCTGTGCAAAGCCCCTTCCCGTATCTGCTACAACCTGCTCTACAGGTCTGGTGTTTGGCAGCGTGGGTGTGCAGAGCAGGGCTGTCACTCCTGCCTGTCACCCCCACACTCTGCTGTCACTACAGCTCAGCCCTTTGGGCCAGAGGGACAGGCTGTTCTCTCCTGCCTCCCCGCCCTGCCTGTAACTCATGGGGAAAAAGGAGGGGATGAGGTGTCTGCTGCTGCCAGAAGTAGCAGGGGATGATGCCAGGTGAAGGCCTGGCTGGTGGGGCAGAGGCAGCTGTGTCAGAGTGGGTGGGGATGAGCAACTGCTTGAGTTGTGAGAGATTTGTAGGGCAGGTGTGAAAAGAGAAGTGTCCTCCTACTGAAAATGAGGGGAAAAAATCCCAATCATCTCGTTCCCAGAGTCCCCTGGGCTATACTCACTGCAGCCCTGGTGAGCACTGCCTTTAACACATCCCTTCAAACGCATCCCTTCAACCAGGGGGATGATTGCTGGGTTTGCAGAAATACTGCTTGAGTATTTGTGGCTAAAAACTAAACACAAATTTTATTAAAAATAGGGTGGGGCTTCGTGAGAAAGAAGATGATATTAAGGCTTAATTTTCTGATCTGCTGCTAGTTATGAGTTTATTAACACTGGATTCTAGAATTATTACCTTTGTTTTCTTCTCTCTTTTTTAATTTTTAAAAATTCAATGTAACTGAATGAAAAAAAATTAAATTTTTAATTTTCTCCTGCAGTATTCCACTACAAAGTCCATGTTGGCAATAGTGTGGGAGTACAGCTTACATGACAACAATAGGAGGGTCCTGGTAAGAATCTGTTCCTTTTATTTTTTTCCCCTCCAGTTCATATAAATCTGTAACAAATGGCACTCTCTGCTACACGCTAAATCACTTGTTTCCTAGAAAATGTGGAATGTGATAGAAGTTTCAGTTTGCAAATGTAGTTCTATTGTTTGTTGTGGTTCTTTTGTGTTTCTCCTCTCCCTCTAAAAACATCAGAATCAGATTGGCAGATAATGATTTGGGCTATTTTTCTCATTCATCAGTTCTTTGTAATTTGAGATATGAAACTATTAGCTGTGAACATTGCAGGCCTGCAGCGACTGAATGCTCTTATTGCACCTTGATGTCTCTCCCACCTTCTGCCCTTCTCAAACACTTGGGATGTGCTCTGCTGCACTTCTGTCAGGGCTGTCTGTGAAGCATGAAATGGTAACAATTGTCCCGTGTTTGTCAGTTCCAAGCACAGTCCTCAAAAAATTAATAATGTCCTGGAGTGGGAGACAGATGTTGAGGAAAGAGAGGCACAGATTTAGAGGCCAGTAACAGAGCAGGGCCTCAGAGTTGCCTTTTTGGCTTCTGTCTTTAGTAGATTTCAACCAGGAAATCCCAGAGCCTTACACTGCTCTTCTCAGAACTGTTTCTGAGTCCCTGCAGCAGTCCCACTCACCTCTTTTGAGCTCAGGCCCTTTTGCTGTGACTCCAAGCTCCTTGTCCTTGGCAGGTGCCTGCTCCAGGCTCAGCTGGCCTTTCCCCTGTTCCTGGGGTCCTGTGGCCTGCAGCCCCCTCCCTTCTGTCAGCAGAAAATAACCTGCTTTGCCACAGATACCTGATAGTGCTGCAAAGGCACTTATAGATATTTGTGAAGTGCTCAGGAATTATTTTGTGATTAGCGAATAATTAGATAAATCCCAGCAATCCAAAGGATGTGTAGCCAGTTTGATTTGCATATATAGCACTTCTCCATCACAAGAGGAGCTCAATTCATCTAATTCAAGTCTAAACTCAGCATATCTTAATTTGATTTACCTTTGACACGGCATTTAAATAGTAACAACATCTATAATCTTGTGCTCCCCAACAAGGCTTCATTAAAAAGTTACTGCCAGATCTAATCCACAGTTAGCACACGCAGCCTTATCTCTGGGTTCCTGCTTCAGTGCCTTTGAGAACATGCTTAATTTAATCTGAACAAAGACACTGCCATGGGGAGCCTCCAGCCTGGCTTTCCACTCTAGAATATCCTTGTTATTAAATTTGGTGCAAGCCACGGTGCATACAATGGATCAAGTAAATTATTTTAAAGTACTGTTCAAAGAGAATTCTGTTGGTTGTTAGACATTATTTGTATCTCTGGGATAGGAGAGATGTCACTTCAGTTGGGATTTTTTAAAACGTCCTACAGAAATGCAAGGTAAGTCTCAGAAACTGTGAAAAGCAGCAAGCTTGAAGGTAATGTTTTTAAAGCATTTTGGAAAGAGCTTTTTTTTTTTTTTTTTTTTTTTATTTTGAAATTTTAACCATTCTTTTGAACCATCAATTGCTTTTCCTTCCTCTAGAGGAAGGAACTCCTCACTAGAGGGTTCTGCTTCCTCATTTGTACCAAGTCAGCTGCTTGTGACTTTAAGCTGGTGGCAGGATCTTATTTGTAATTATAATTTTAGACATTCATGTTTTTCATGATTTAGCAAGTGAACCAGTTGTCATTAAAACCCCAATACTGCCTAATAATCTCTGCTGCCTGAGAGCAAGGTTTGTTCATGCTACAAATAGAGGTCCTGTCACAACATAACAGATAAAAATGGAATAATTTTGCAAAGTGCTGGTGAGGTCTCAGCTGAAAATAGAATAAAATTCTGGTTATCCATACTCAGAAAGGGAGCTGAAACTGGCCTAAAGGGCACTTGCTAAGAAATTGAGAAGAGCAACTAGAAAAGGTGAGTTTGTTGAGGGTTTTTGAAAGCTGAAAAGAGATAGATGGGTTTCTGTACATGCACAGAAAGGGGTGTTGGTTGCTCACCCGTGGAAGTGAGGAGCTGCAGGACAATTTACCTGCAGTGGCTGCAAAGTGTCAGCCAGAGCTGCCCTGGCAGGTTCCCTCTCTGCTGTGTCTGGAGGAAACAGGCCTGGGAGTGTTCCAAGCCAAAGGGGACTCTCCATCGTTAGCCTTGTAACTCAGAGGAGAACCCAAAACATTAAAAGATCATTACTACATGTAAGGTCACACAGGAATGCCACGGTGGAGTCAGGAATGAAACCACAGCTCCTCAGCAGCAAGTTAATACTTTTAGAAAGTGATCCATCACAAATGGAGCATGGCACAAGGAATGCCAGTGTTAGGGGTTGGAATACTTCAGTTAATCACCAGATAAAACAGACTTCTCCAGCTGTTTCTGGTATTGCCAACTGGCTTTTGATTGACATGTTGTCATGTTTGTTGAATTCATTCTCTCAAATATTTTAAAGAGTTTATATTGTATCTAAATTCAAAGTTGCTTGATGAGGGACTATATTCAAAAGAGATATTTAAAGGTCTTTATTGAGATATGTAAAGCTAGCATAGAAATAAGAGGCTGTATATCAAGAGAGCTTAAACCCTCATATTCCTATGCTACCTTTGCATTTACCTTTACTCTTTAAATGATAAATACGTAACAAGTGGCTGGTGCGTGAAACACATTCCCACCAATTTAGTTTACATTTTTAAAAATCACTGAGGCTTTCCCCCATCCTCATAGTCTATGTTCCAGAGACATAAAAGGTCCCTTCTAGGAGGTTTTTTGCTTGAACAATTATGTCACAAATCTAAGATAATACACAATTCAGATGATGGCAGGAAAAAAAAGAACCACCCTAGGGAGGGTTTATGAGGCTTATTTCATTTGTTGTGTCTTTGCACTTGGGTCACATGAGGAGAAATTTGGCCTGCGAGCTCCCGTCTCTGTAAGCAGCATTCCTGGCTCTGTGTATCAGATATGAAATTTGTTTGGAATGTTTGCTATAAAAATACCTACGCATGAACTTACATCAGCGAGAAAGCGACTTCGGCGTGACCTTTCCACAGCTCTGATGTGGCCAGATCATTCCGTGCGGGAACAGTAACTTAGGGAATGACTGGCAACTGGTGTTTTCACAGGCTTTGTTTCAGTGCAGGAACAATCCTTGGAACAAGCTGCCCTTGGAAATCAATGTTTTCTTTCAGACTCCTTATTTTCTGCTCCGGAGTGACCCAGGGTAGGTTACCCGGCTTAATGTTGTAACAAAGCCATTTGGGAAATCCTCCCATTCTGTGTCAGCGCTGGGCTGAATGCTAAGAGCAAACACGCTGGAGAACAGCAAAGGGCAGAGGTGGTTCTGATCCTTTTACCATTCAGCCTGTGTTTTGGTTTCAGACAGCGAAAAGGCATTTCAGTGGAACAGGAACTTCCTACTGTCACCCTGTGCCCGCTCCTTGGGGGACTTTTGGAGGAAAATCACCATCCCCTGTGGGGCTCTAAGGGGACTGTTCCCTGGAAGGTTTGAGGGGGATTGAAGGGCTGATCCCCCGTAAGGTTTGAGGGGAATGAAGGGCTGTTCCCTCATGAGGTTTGGGGGGGATTAAGGGCTGATCATCCATGAGGTTTGAGGGGGATGAAGGGCTGATCCCTCTGTAAGGTTTGAGGGGGATGAAGGGCTGATCCCCCTGTGAGGTTTGAGGGGATGAAGGGCTGATTGCCCTGTGGGGTTTGAGGCGCTGTTCCCCCATGAGGTTTGAGGGGGATGAAAGGCCGGACCCCCCACTCCCACAGGGCACTGACCCTACTCCTCCCCGCATCCTCTCCCTTCTCCCCGGCGCGAATTTACGGGAAGCCCCGACACTTTCGCCTGATTCCAAAGAGCCCGTGGCGCCAGCACCCCTTCCTCCTCACAGCCCCTCCCTGGGCGGCCGCTCGGGGCTCCCACAGTCACCCTCACAGCGCTCCAAACCCCTTTTCTCCCCTCAGCGCTGAGGGGACG
>JAWWEW010000048.1:2124874-2144161 GCA_035583185.1 Anabacerthia variegaticeps | reverse complement strand
GGCTGGTCTGGAGTGAGCAGCCACAGCAGCCATCAGTGCTGTGCAGCTACAAAGGGAAAAGGAATGGGTAGCACTTATTTGGATGATTTTTTTTAAATGTCCAAATCCTTTGAAGCTGTTTCACTTAGTTTAGAGTCTGAATTAGACCCACAAGTTGTGAGAAGCAATGTCAGCAGGCCAAAATAAGAGATAATTGCATTCTGTATAAAAATGTAATGCTTCATCCTTTAAAACCTATTACGAGCCCTTTAGAATTTTTCCTCAAGACCGGTGGGTTTATTCACATTGTATCTATCTTTTTGTTAGCTGGTCTTTCAGTTGTCATCCACTCATAGTTTAATTTCATGCTAAGTATTTAATATAGAACATGTGCTTATGTTTTTTTGTGTTTTGATGTTCCTTATCTCAAACGTAGTGAGAGTGGCAGTGCTCAGGGTCTGTCCTGTGACAGAAGCTGTAGGCTCCCTTTGGCTGCTGAATTTGTTTTAATGATCAATTTTACTCCATTAGTTTGCAAAATTTGTTCTTTTAAAATTCCGAGACCTTGAATGAAAATAAAAAACAAGTGGAAGATACACAGAGCCCTAAACAGAACAGGAAGTGCCAGATTGAATAAGTCTGTGGATGTGGAGAAAAAGAACTGAAAGTATTGGGGTAGTAATTATGAGAACTTGAGTTTTGCAGATTGAATTTGTTCTAAAAATGAACTTGAATATGGCATCATGAATGTATTTTGGGCTGAAGAAGCACTTCTTTTCAATCCCTCTCTCTAGCTGTTAGGTGTTACCCAGAACCAAAATCTTACAGTGCACTGGAAATTTCCTAGTCTCGTAAAGAAGATTCCTAGCACGGCTTTCCTGGTGTTGTGACACAATTAAATCCTGGATTTTAGTGTAAAAATTTCAAAGGTGGATTTGCACTTGGCATAGCTGAAGCAGCAGTGCTGTAGGATAAATCTTGATCAGCAGTGGGTGCAGTGAGGATCTCAGGGAAGGTTGGGAGCAGTGGAAAAGTAATATAAGAACCTTTGGGTCTCTGTATTCCAGGCTTGCAGCAAACAATGCTATTTTTCTTCTCCTAAGGAATTGTAATTGATCTTTTTGCCATTAACAAATCTAATCACCTTGTTTAAAGAGCAGTGGTGTAAATGTCTTGTGAGAACTGATCTTACTCTTTAAATAATGAGTAGATTGCACTGTGGATAGGTCAGAGGAGAAGGAAGCACAACATCCATGAGTTCAGTGCGGCACACAGCTAAATATCTGCAGAAGGCAGAGTATCACAGGGAGAGAGGGTAAAAAGCAGACTGTCAAACATTTGGTAAATATAGAATCCTATAAAATGTTCATAATTTATTATGTAAATGCACTGCTGCTAATAGAGACTGTAATGTCCTTGAGGATATCTTGTGAGTCTCCTTAGGGGTTCAGGGAGAGATTCCAGCTGCTGATGCTCTTCAGGGCACTGGAGCTCTGTGGTGCAAAGTTGTTTTAATACCTTTTCTGTTTCTGTGGAACAATGGGCAGTGTGTTTGTGTGAAGCTCTGAAACTGGAGTCATCCCATCAATCTGAGCTGGGCAGGGGCAGTGGAATGACTGGGAGCTGCTTTCCCATGCAGCTGTCACAGGCTCTATCTAAATATGCTGTTTCATTCTTCCCAGTGGAGCACCTCAGGAATAGGACACATCTAGTGCTGGATATCTTTAGCCATAAATTTAGTGATATAGAACTGGGACGGCACCTTTTAGGGTAATTCTTCTAAATATGAATCCTCAGATGTTAACTGAGAATTCTCTTAACAGGAGATGCAGCAGTGGGAATGGAGTTTGGAAATAGTCATGCCAATTGTTTACTATTGTCTGTTAAAAAATAAACCTCTCCTTCAGTTCTTGGGGTTCTACCAAACCTGTAACAGGGTCCCAGAACTAACCACATGGGAGGTTTATTTTATTTCTTGGCTCTCTGGGCCAGTGTTTCCCGTTGTGATTCTGGTTTTTTTCAGCCATTCCCAGATGGTGTAGCAAACTTATGTGTTTCCAACAGTGCAACAGGTGACATCAGTTCGTGACCTGACAGTAAAATAGTTCACTTTGCCTGTGAGTTGGAGGTTATATTTTAGACAGAGGCAATCCCACGAGCTGGGGATAGGAAGGCTCAAAGTGCAGAGCCTTTTATTGGCCCTGAGAATATACACATGCACGGAGTGTGTTTGTGCCAGAGCACTTGACTTGCAAGTGAGTAATATTTTTCTTCTGACTTCAGAAATTAAGATGTAGCAATGTATAAATATTATCTGAATCTTTTATTATTATTGTCATAGTATTTAAGTACTGTTTTGCTAGAGTTGGCTCTTTTAGCTGCCAGAGGCAAACACTGCAGAGAGTATTTGATCAAAATTATACCAGCAATCCTAAATTAGAACTCATTCCTTGTCTCTCATCCCCAGTAAAAGTGATAGGAAACTCTGCCTTCCTATACACAAGTTGCAGGTTATGTTTAACTTTCAGGCTCAGACTGTATTTTTTTAATTTAAAGAACAATTCCTATTATAGCTGCATTTAGTGTCTTTGGCACTGTTGGGAGATAGGGTATGAAATATTTGTTATATTACAATTTATTGTGTAGCAAGGTCCTTATGTGGTGTTTGCATTTACATAGTTGGCATATGCCTTTCATTTTAACAGGCTGTTTATTTCTTGGAAATGAGTTATATATTGTAATTTTGTGAATCTTAACAAGCATAAATGTCTGGATGATTTTCATGGTGGCAATAAAGTGGGAGCAGCTTTTTTGGATTGTGACAGAAGCTGCTCTGCTCACCTATAACAACACAGACTTGCAGTGTATTTGCCAGGAAAGCTGATGAAGGGACAGCTCTGGAGCAGAGTTCAGTTTCTCATCTCAGTAGGACTAAATATTAATTTAAAAGCTGAAAAGACTGAGAGCCAGAACCTGGCAAATCACATACAAACCACAACAACTATGCAGATGCATCAGAAGAAAATAGCAGTGGGAAGAAAATTAAGGAATGAGAAAGTTGGGAACATGGGTGAACACAGACATCCCAGACAGGGCTGCTTTTAGGGCTTCCCAAATTCCTGATTGTTTTTAGTCCACACTTCTGTCTCTTGGAGTGGAGTTCAGTTCTTGGTGCTTGTGCTCTGTTTCAAACCACTTAAGATTTACCCCCTTTTTGCCCTTTTTTTTACCCCCCTTTTGCCCTCTTTTCCCCCCCAGCAGAGGACAGGAGCCCATGGGGTGACAAAGGTGGCAGCCTGTGATGAAGCAGGGCTTGGAATTGCTTTGTTCCATCCCCTAGAATGAGTTTACCAGTTCTTTAATTGGCAACAAGAATTACTTTAGTCCCTAATATTGCAATGTATTGTGCTTGAATTTGCCCTTGTAGGAATGGTGACCTTGCCTTTGCTGCTCTGCAGAGGTTGGTGAGTTTTCAGGTTCTCTCCGTGGCTCACAGCGTTGGACCAGGAAGCAAATCAAACCCGATTCCTTTAATTCCTGAGGATATAAAATATAGCCAATAAGATTTACATGCTCAGATGGTGGGAGGATTATTACACTGTTGTTATTATTTCCCTGGCTGTTAAGTCCCAGCTCCTCTCTATACTGGCTTTACTGGGAGGGCTGTCCCCAAACCCGTGCTGATGAGCTTTGCTTGCGGCCAACATAATCCCAGCAGTGCCAGTGAGTGTCCTGATGGAGATACAGAGGGATAAACCAGGCTGGGAATGCTGGCATTCCTTTGGGGATGGGAACTGTGAGGAGTGAGCTCTTTGAAGATTAAAAGCATCCCATAAAAACCAAGTATTGGTGTTACAGAAAACTGGCCAATCCTTTGTAATGACTAAATCCAAGGGGAGTTTTATCCTCAGGATAAGCCACTGCTACCAAAACCAAAGATAGCAGGAGGGAAAAAGTACAGCTGGATTGAATAATTCAATTTTTTTTTTTTTTTTTTAAATACCAACACTTTGGTGGTGTTATCCTTAAATTCCTGTTATTGGTAAATGGCATGTTGAGACTGGGAAGGCTTTGGGGAGGTGTAAATTCAGTGGTGTCATTTTTGATACTCCAGCTATGAAAGATTCCTTAAGAGTGGGTTAATTCTTTCCTTAGGGGAGGCAAGATTTTTTCTGTCTGTTTTTGCCCAAAATATTCCCAAGTGGATTCCCTTTTGGCAGGGGAGTGTGGGTGTGGAGGTTGACTTTTTACTCGTAGCTGGTTCATTTATCTCAGTTGCATTTTGCAGTTTGTTGTCCCTATTTGGGGTTGTTCCCAAACACTCTTTATGTTCATTTGCACATTTTACCTCTTTTAGAAGCTTTTTAGTAATTGCCTTGGTTCTTGACAACTTCATAACCACAGCCATTAAGTCACAATAAAGACTAATGAAAAAAGTAATAAAATTTCCATGTATAACTAGGATGAAGATTCCTGGGGGAAATATTGAGCAAGTGATTACAGGGAAGATAATTGTCTGGTTAGAGAATTATATGCCCTGTGAGTTTGATATTGAACCTTTAAAATTGTCACTTAAAAATCAAAATATTAGAATTCTGAAAACTTGAGCTGAAAGTGAGGAAGAGCTTGAGACAGATGAATTTTTCTTGCTTTCTGAAGGATGAGCAAGTTGTTTTATTAGAATTCAGGTTTGGTTATTTTTAGTAAAGAATAAATGCAATGTTATGCTGATGGTTGCAAATTACTGCTTGCTTTGTGTACTTGAGATCTGCAGGGATGGGGGATTTTGGATTTTTAGCAAGTTGGTTTTCATCAAGTGGTGACATTGGAAATTGAGATTGTGTGTGTGCGTTTGTAGGGTATTGTGGGCATTTTGATGCTTATATTCCTGAGGGAAAGTACCAGTCCTACTAGAGAGATACTTCAGGCAGATGAGCTCAAAGTTCCTTGCCCCTTCACCTGAACTGACCTTTTTATCCTCTGCCTTTTTCTTCCTGCTTATGCAATGCTTTGCTTCCTGTTTTGATTTTCAGCATTGTCAATACATTGTGGTCTTCTTGCCTTCATTTGGCTGCTTTGGTGTTTTTGCTGGCAACCTGTGAGCTAGAAGTAATTTCTTTTCATGTAGCCAAATTAAATAGTTGAGGCTTTTTGGTGTGGTTACTGCTCCTCATCCTAATGGCAGTGAGGGTTTGCATGTTGCTTTTGTGATTTTGGTGTTGTTTCTGGGCCCAGTTAGTTCTAGATGATGTTAATGACTCAGTTTTAGTAGCCAGGGCAAATTAATTCCACCTTCCCTCAGTTAAACTCTTCAGATTCTGCTCTTTTTACTGATTAGAGCAGCTTCTTAGTAGTAGCTTGTAATACTTTTACAGTATCCTAGATAATTTATCATACATCTGTCTGATGTAGACTAGAATTTATATCCATTTTAGTTTGGAGAGAAGACACAGAGAGGTTAAGTGGCTCTTGCCTGAGTGTCTCAGGCAGCATTAAGAGTTCAAATGCTTTTATTCTTCCCCTTTGCTCTGACAGACACATCTTTGCTTTGGAAAGCTGTTTTGTATCTCATTCTCTCTCTCCCCAGCATTTGACATCATTGCCACTGGATTCTGAAGAATGGGGGGAAAAGCTCTGTAAGGGAAGGTCTTTTTGTGGTTGGTTTGACTTTCCAAATAAATATTAAATAGGAATTTAAAATGCATTTATTGTGCTCACCCTCCTTGCACGTGTCCCAGGCGAGGAATGTAGTAATTATATTATCTAAGCTGTAATAAATCCACTAGGCCTGACTAACCACTTTTAACCTTTAGACAAACTCACTTCAAAATGAACATTTGCTTCTTTTAATGCTTACCATTCACATGTGAGCTGTTGCAGCTTAAGCAGCAGTGCTTGCTCATAAATGTTGGTGGTGCCTGTCCCTGGTGCATCTGTCAGTCTTTAATTTGAATTTCTTTGAGGAGCAGCAACGTGGGAAGGGGAGTGACTCTCTTCTTGCTTTAGGTGCAGGTTGGTTACTGGGCCAAGAGGAGAATAAAGTGCATGGCAGTTCTTGCATTCCTGATGCCAGTAGTGTCCTAGTGTTGTATCATTAAAAATCCCCATGTAATTAAGGAAGATTTTAACTACTTTCTCACAGTATTTGGGTAAAACATTATTGAGGTAATTTTTGCAAACTTTAATGTAGTCTCTGAGGAAGCATCACAGAAAATGCAGTGTGGGTACTTTGATTAGGGAGGAATGGGCTTTGATGTCACCTTTTTCTTCTGTTTCTCCAAAACAGGAAGTGAACAAGCAAAAATATCAATATTAGGTGTATTTAGTGATGTTGTCGTATTTTTATGATGACTCCTAGTAGATTTCCCCAGCACTTTGGTCACAGCAGAGCAGCTTTTGCTGAGGCAGGTATTTGCTTTCCCAGCTCTCCTTGGGTGAAGTTGTCCAGTGCCTTTCAGTGTGACCTTTGTCTGGGAGGGACAGAGGTTGTTCTGTACCTGAACCACACGTTATTCACACAGTGTTTTAGAGCCTTCCACCATAAAAGTCAAGAAGGTGAGGGTGGGATTACAGCTACAGGATGTGGAAAGAAAAAAAAAAAGCACTCTAAAGTGAAGAGAGATTCTAAAATGAATAGAGAACGTGGCTGCAAAACTTGCCAAAGCTCCACTATAATGGTTGGTTTCCTCCAGCTTAGTTTAAACAGAACTTAAGGTACAACTGAATGTGAACTTTTACATTCCAGACTGGGTAAGCAAAGAGATTAGTTTCTCCTGCTTGAAGAGGAACTGTGTGATACATAAATTAGGGTTTATTACCCTATTTGGGCTATGATTTTTATACAGAACAGACTTTAAACTTGAGAGTAGTTGATTTGGCATGTGGAAATATTGCAGCATTTGAGTACTGGACAGTAGATGCTTCAGACATTAACCTTGGTTTCAACACACCCCTCAGTGTTGAGGAGGAGGAGGGTGGTGAGCTCAGCTCTGTTCCCTGCCCTCCTTTTCCAAGTGGGACATCACCTCTGGAGCCCAGGCTGTGGGTGTGTAACATTGGGCTCCTGCAGAAGTGGAGCATAGTTGGTTCTGAGACACATGCCCTGCAGCTCCCATTTGTATCAGTGGCAGAGCTGACAGGGATCCCCTCTGAAACTCAGCCAGCTTTGCAGGTTTAAGGGTTAAGCTGAGTTGGGCATCTGGGCTTGCATAGTTTGAGCTTCAGAGAGAGTTTTTTTAGTCCAGAAGGAAAACTCCAGGATGACTTGGTGATAAATGTGTGGAGCGAAGGCAGAGCAGGGGGGGATTCCAGCATGGGACTGTTTTGGAAGGCACTACACAAATCATTACCTGGATAGATGGGGATGAAAAAGCACAGTGGAGTTGTACATCCATCTAAACAGCACTGAGAGTAAGTAACACTATGAAACTAAAAATACCCTCTGCACTTGGTGAGCTGGAGGTTTGTTACAATTACTTAAAGCTGGGTGACGTTTTTAGCTGAGGTTGTGTGGTTTCATTTAAACTTTATTAAACAAACTGGAGCTCCAATATTCCCTGGAGAGCTGGATGCAGCACTAATCTCCTGTTAAACTGTCTCCAGCTTTCCTGGAAACCCTCCAGCTGAGGTAGCAGTGAGTTTGTGTTAGCAAAGGTAGCCCAGACACAGCGACTTCTCCTTTTGGGGAAAAGCCCCTTGGTTTCAATGATGGTTTTTGGAAGTGGGCAGATACATTTTTAAGAATTAACATAGTGACCTAACTAGCGAAACTTTTATGACCTTCTAGTAAAAGTTAACTTCTGTATTTGGAGGTGCAAAGGATTAGATTTGCAGTTCCAATTTCATTGCTTCCCCTACAATAATTTTTAGGTGGTGCCACCTGTTATTGGTAGCTGTGATGTGGAGGTGGCTTTTGCTGTGTTGACTACCATGAACTTATTTTGGGAAGTTGTAAGTGCTCTGTTTTTGTGTCTCAGGCTGTGAATACCAGAACAGTGTATTTAGTAGTGCAGTGTCTGTCTCCTGTGCCTATTGACAGCAGCTTGTGCATGGTCTTTTTGAGGTGTTTGTAGACAAGGGGCTCCTCAAAGTGTTTGGACTGTGCCTTTGGAAAAAGGGAATAGACTTTATGAAAGAACTTTAGGAAACAGCGTTATCAACTCTAGTTACATCTAAGGGCAGGATTAAAAACACCTCTGTGGTCTCTGATGCTTTGTGTGTAGGGCTTGTGGAATTGGGAGACAAAAGGTGGCTTCTGGGGATGTGTTCTCATTTCTAGTATTATTATAGTAATAGATTTATTGCTTCTGGAAATTTTCCCTTAATAATTTAAGACCTAGTTTTATTTCCTCTCAACACACCATTGTGCTCTATCTCTACGTTGAGTAATTGGTACTTTGGTGTTGGGATTTTGTATTCAAATATTTTGTCTTCCAGACTCGTAGTAAACACTGATAATATCTTTGATTTACACTCGGCTCATTTCAGTTGTGCTTTCGGGTGCCTGGATCTAGATGTATAATGAACTTATCTTTACAAAGCTTTGCAGATGATTTTAAATGGCCAGCATCAGTCACTTTAATGGCTCCTGGGGAAGGAATGGAAGTAATTACCTTTCCTGTTAGTCCATGACCTGTTTTGTAGTTTCTGCATGCAAACAATAATATTAAGTGGGCTCTGGCACTAATAACTTGCTTTTGAAATATAACATGGACAGGCAGTATCAACTTATCATTTCTATTAAATACCCTTTTGGAAGGTCTTGGTTGGCAAGCCTCATTCCCAACCTTCCCCTCACCTTCACTAGGACTCCAGACACTCCCACCTCTCATGGTACACATATTATATGGGATTTCCCTGTTCTGAGCACTGCCTGAAGGCCACACAGGGCAGTCCTGGGTGCTGTGAGCATCAGGCTTGTTAGTGCTTTGTTTGGGTAGAAACTTTTTTGCCAAATGACCACAAACCTGGTTGGATTAACTGGTGAGGAAATCAAAAAAATTAACAGAGGGGAGAAAAAACCCAGAATGCAGTGTCTGTTTTTATTAAAAGTGTGTGTGTGTAGGGGAGTATAAAACCTTCAATAAGTTATCCCTGTTGGCTGAAAACTTTCTGTAGTTGTGTTGTGCAGAAGAGGTGAGAGGAGGTGAAGCACTTCATTTCTTTCTTCTTTGAGTGCTCATTAAAGCATTGCATGGAAAGACACAAGCACAGAAAATGCCTCTCTGGACAGATGTTGTTGTGAAATAGTGAAATTTAAACACCAGATGAGCCAGGTAACAGTATTATACCAACATTCTTCTGCCATGTAATTAAAGCATGCTTGGTTCAGTAAAACAAGATGTGTGATAATGCTAATCATCACTGTGCTAATTGATAGCTCTGATGCTGTGTGGCTCACACTTGAGGTTTATTTCTTAGATACTTTTTCTGGTCAGAAGTACCCAGAATCTGTAAGAAAATTTGAGAAGAAATATAACCCAATTTCTGTTTTTACAATTGTTAAGGGGAGCCAATGGTCTGTTTTGGTGTTGACAAGGATTAAAATTAGGGAGGAATGTTTTAATGTGATTTACTTATAAGGATTGATTTTTCTTTTGATGAATGAATTAACTGAAATGTAGAAGTTTTACTGAGTGCTGGATTAAGCCCTCAAGGGTTCTGTTTTATTTTGGCTGACAAAAAGCTTGACAAGCCTTTGGCCATGTCAGTGTTGATTCTGTCTGGCTTGTGCTCTCCGGGAAGGGAAAATGCCTTGCTATAAATACAGTGGCACAGCTCCCATGTGCAGCATCATTTCTCCAGCCTCTGCATGCTAAATAACTCACCCTGCACCACCCAGTGACTTCCAGGGGATCCTCTGCTCTTCCTGGGGCTTGGCTTGGGACAAAGGGCTTGTTTTGTTCCACGAGACACTTCCCTTCTCAAACGCTTTGTTAGAAAGTTGCTTTGTGCTTGTAAAGTCTGAGGGCAGGGCTGCTTTCCAGGAGCTCCTAACCCAGGATGGATGGGATGGCAGCAGCTTTTCCACCTTTACAGCTCTGAGCAAGTCTGAGCTGGCAAACTGATTTTGGCTGTGCAAGGACATCTTAGCTGAAGGATTCTATGTAATCCCAGGTTTTACTCCCATTAAATCCTGCCTCACTGCACTGTCTCGTGAGTATGCAGTGGTGATGAAGTAGTTGATCTTTTTTAATACACAAAATCAGATTGGTTACAAGATGAAGCTGCCTGAAAGATGCTCTTGGAGCTGCTCTTAATAATAGTCACCCCTGTTGGCTGCAGATAATTCCTCTGGCTTGCATGAGTGTCAAACTGATCATAAAACTGGCTATCTGCCTTTGTGTGACAATAATGGTGCTGAATTTAGGACAAATTATAAGACACTATCTAAGTCAGAAAACTTAGGCTGTCAAATGGTGTTCACACTGATGTTAACTATAGGTCTGCTCCACTTCCCTCCTTTCAAGGAAGATCAGATTATTAGATCTCATTTTCTAGTAGTCACCTTTTCGCACTGTTTAGGTGAAATCATGCATTTAATTTCTTCATGTCTTTTTATTGTAAAGGTAAATGTAAGGCATATAGAATTTGGAGATTCCTTAAGCTATTACCTTTCTCTAACATCTTTATTTGCTATTTTTTCCCCTCTGTTCTCACTCAACACAGTCACAGACATAGAACTGAAGAGGCTGAAAGATGCTTTCAAGAGGACTTGTGGACTCTCATATTATATGACCCAGCAGTGCTTCATCAGGGAAGTCCTTGGTGATGGAGTCCCTCCAAAAGTTGCTGAGGTGAGCTCTGAGATGGCACATCCACTGCATTTGGCTTCCCAGAGAAACAGCACACCCAGATGTGCTTGTACAGACACAGGAGCTAATTGAATTTCTTTCCATTTTCCATGCATTGTTAGTGTGTGTTCTCTGCCTGAAGATGATGTTCCACACTTGGATGGTGGGTTCTCAGGGATGTGGGCTGGACTGAGCTACTGATTCCAGCCCACAAATAGGTGGTAGATGGCTTTGAACTAAACCTGAATATCCAGGTGTGGGGTTGGGGAAGTAAAAGATTGGGACTTTGTAACAAAGCCTTTATAACAGAGGATTTTATTTACTCTGGACATACATTTGCTGCTGTTTTCTCTGGGATTCCTTTGGCTTAAGGTTAATCTTTACAATCTTAAAAATAATTTTATATATAAATATATGTATAATAAATGTATAAATAGACTGAAAAGTAGCCAAAATATTGCACGTGTTTATAAATATTGTGTGTGTATATGTAAAAAAGAAAAAGCAAAACAGTAATGCCATCCTGCACATATACATATTTAAATTTTTTTTTTCCTGCCATAGAGGCCCCTGTCTTGAGACAAAAATTAAAATATTGCTGGTAGAGAAAAAAAGATTGGCCAGACCTTTCAAATGATATCTTGCTCCATGTCATTCCTGGTCACAGCTTCTATTTTTGGGCTCCTCAGTGGTGTTGACCTCCCAGGCAGCGTGCAAGGCTTCCAGTGTTATTTAGATAATGTGAGTGCTGAAGTGTGCATTGCAGAAGGTTTAACACCCTGGCACAGTTACTTTTTCCTAAGATTAATCTTTTTTCCCCATTTTTTTCCCCTGGTTTTCCTAAATGTTGACAAAGAGGATGATACTCCTTGCTTCTGTAAACAGCTGGGGTTTTGTGGGGGCGTTTAAGGCTTACCAGGAAAATTTTCAATGGGTGTTAACACCATCAAATTAAAAGGAGGGATGTGCTTTGCCCATAGCTTAAAGCCTCTCTTCAGTATTAATTTCTGTTTTCTGGGTTTTTTGGCTGTTGGTAGCCCATAAAATTAAACAAAAAGGTATCTTACACTGCTCATGATTGGTTTGAAATAATATAAACCACTGAGAATTTTGTTATGAATTAACTTGTACTTTTGTATCCTTTTTATGTCGATGTTCAGGATTAACTTACTGATTTGGTCACAAATAGAGATTCTGGATTTTCAAATGTCTGCTGGCTACTCTATTTTATTTTTGAAAAATCTGTCCTTAAAGCCACAGTTTTGGTGATGATTGTGCCTTTTAACACTCATTATGGTTAGACAGCAGTTCTTGGTTTCCAGGTGGTGGACTAAAATTAATGGAAGACTCATAATTGGTTTTTGATGGCATCTTATCAGGACTCATCTCAAAATTCAAGTGCAAATGATGGAGGCAATGCAGGATCATACCTGTGAGCTTGGATACTGTAAATTTGGGCAACATTTGGATTTGATTCTGCTCAGACTGGAAAGGGGTGCTTTGTAATTCCTGGCTGCAGGATGGGGAAAGGCAGGCAAAGTCATTAGGCAGCTAAAGACCTTGTTCTGGCTTTTCAGCCTTTCAGTCATTAAAATAGATCATTTTGAGCCTCAGGTTGCTGGGCTGGCTGCTCTGCATGTTCTGAGTAATAGTGTTTCATATCTGAGTGGTAATAGGCCTTCAGGAATTTGTTAAATTAAAAACACAGGAATTCTGCAGCAGGAACACAGGATAGAGAACTGGAACTTTGGTCAATTTGCATGATCATCATGCACAGGAAACATATTTTACATGTTCTGGACAGTTATGTTCTCAAAAGATCTCTTGGAAAATGGAGTTGGAGGTATTAATAAAATGAAATTAAGGGATGTGCTGTGCCTGTGGTGTTAAACTGCAGGAAAGCTGCTCAGGTTTTGAGAAGTATGAACACAGCTTTTGGTTTTAAATGCAAGGAAATAATGTAATTACCATATGCAGTTGTGGGCACCTTGATAGCTTGAGTGTTGTGCAGAGGAGGTGGAAGGACAGAATGATGATGATATTTCAAGAAAGCTTTTTTTCCTAGTTTTCTCTTTTAGGTGAGGAGGAGAGTGGTGGTGAGAAAGGAGCTCCTGTCTTTGGCCTGTGCAGTCATTGCAGTGACTCATGAAATTATATCTCTTATAAATACCTACATACATTATGATGGTGAGGTGGTTTATGCACAGCAGGCAGTGATCCTGAGTGAGGAGCTGAGTGTCAGTGCAGCTTTTTCTCCAAGTGTGACTCACTGGTTGACAAGCTGCAGCCCCAGAAACGCAGAGAGGAGAGGGATGATGCCAGCAGAGACAGGAGGGACACATTGAGGGGGCTGCCAGAACAAGAACACAGACTCCTCAAGGACTGGGAGACAAGAGGGGGTCATAAGGATAAAATCAGGAAGGAATCCAGGACATCTTATACTCTGGAGAAGGGAGCCAGGAGAACGTTTTGAGCATCCCCTGCTCTCCCAGCAGAGCTCTTGGGCACAGGGCCAGGGATTGGGACCCAAAGGGAATTGCTTGGATAGGCTGAGACTGTTTCTAACAGAAAGAACCATCTCCTTATGCTCTTCGTGAAATATAACATGTCAGACTTAAATCTTACACAAAATAGTACAACTATATGGTAAAAAGTACTAAATTTTACATTGTGAAATGGAAATTGCTGGGATGGTCTCGGTGTGGCTGTTTGAAGTAAAGCTGCAACAGTATTAAGTAATTTTGGGCAATACAGAATTGCATCATGTTCTGATGGTGCATATTGTTAGAAGTTTCCAAATAGCACATGAATGTGAAAAATTGTGGAGCCCCTTCTTTAGACATACACACTGATCCCTGTTATACATTGTTCCATGACCATCCAGTGTTTACAAACACTTCCCAAGGAACAATTAAGCAGCCACACTCAAAGCAGTGCCAGCTGCCCATGGTCATAATTACATATATTAAGTACTGATACATTGGGCATTATCATAGAATTCCTCTTCTGTGTTTGTATCAGGAGCAGACACTGTGTTATGTGGAAATAATACATAAATGTAATATTTGGCATTCAACTGATACCATAACTGAGATATACAAAGGTCAGCAGAAGTGAGTGCATGTTTTAACTGCGTATTTTAAAAAAGTAATGATTTCAGTGTAATATAAAGGTAAATTGACAACATGGGCTGTGTAGCCTTGAAGGCATCTTGTGAAAACAAAATGATTAGACATAAAAAGTGTGGAATTCAAATCTCTGCCATGAAGCCTATACAATCCCTGTACCCAAATAAAGCACAAATTTAGTTTTAATAATTCAGCCCTTCAAGCATTTGTAAATGGATTAAACTTTAGTAATAGAAGAGGATGAGCTGAGCACCCTGTGGAAATTAATGTACTTAAGCAGCGCTGTCTTAGAGTGGAATGAAACAGAGGTCCTACAGAATGTTTTCTGGGGAATTAAATCCTGCTCTATTACCAGCCCATTTCCCCTGATGTGCCTGCAGACACATTTTAATGGTCTGAGGTGACAGCAGTGGAGAGGGCTGGGGTGGGATGGGCCAGGAGAGGGCTCTGTGCAGGTGACAGGACGCTGTCCGGGTGTCTCCAGGGAGTTTGTGGAGCAGCAGTCAATCTGGTGTAGCTACTCTGTGTTAGGTGTTCCCTCATCTCCTCCTTGCCACCCCAGCACTGTGGGGCTTGGCCAGGTCTAACCAGTGCCCTTGACAAGCCCATGACTGGTTTTGTTTGGTCACTCCCAGTCCTGGCTTAATTTTGCCTCGAGGTGGAAACCACCCCTGTGATAGAGCAGTGACTCACAGGGCTCTCGAGTTCCCCTCTCCTGCCTGGGCTTGAGGATTCAGCACTGGGACTGAGGGGATAGAAAGAGGGATTTGGGTTCCAGGAGTTTTCTTCTAAGTCTACTTGGGAACCTCTTGGAGAATCCCACCTCATTAGGAGCTTGTGGGAGCACAGATCCCTCTGAGCTTTGCCATCAGGCATTTCTGGAGCTCGTTTTTGAGCCTCACACCATCACCCTAAGGAGTCTCAAAGGAGATACATGCCATCCTCTGAAGATATGGAAGTTATTTGTCATATAATATATTCTTTGGGAATTTTCAGTTGATTTCTTCTGCCTTTTTAAAAGGAAAACCTGCAGGTTCAAACCTCTCTGCACCTGCTTACAGAGGTTTCCCCAAGTGCTGCTGGTTTGTTCCATCTTTACTCAGAGCTGTCTCTGCCACTTTGTGATTTACATTATTGAAGTGATTAAACTACCTAGGGAGCTGAATTTTCTTTTATTAATAAGTAGTGGTCAGCAAATGACCTCAAAAGCTCCTGTTTTTAGCAAGGCAGGAAGATTTTATTTTACTCTGGCATCCATTTCCAGTGTTCAGCTACTTGTTTTAAAGTAATTAAACCTGCTGGCAGCAAGTTTTGTTGCATTTTGCTTTATAAGTGTAAAAGGTGCAAATTCACACAGAATACTGAATCTGTCCACAGTAATTCTGAGCCTCCTATTGATATTTGGCTAAATTGTTTTGTAAAGAATATACTCAAGGCTTTACTGGAGAGAAGTCAGTACATAAAAAATCCCAGTACACATCCTGGTTTTATTATTATTTAGACTGTAATTCAGATGCAAGCAAAGAAAATGCTGTTTAAAATACACTCAACACTTTCCTTAGTAGGAATTGATCTCTGGTCCTTTATCTTCCCCTCTGAAAAAGCACTATTTAAAAAACAAGTTCAGCAAATAAGGCTGCCATCCAAACGTGAGCAGTGAGAAATCACTTTGTCCTGCTCTTTCCCAGTAGTTCCTCACCAGCCAGACTGGATCCTTTCTCCTTATGCTTAGATGTTCCATGTGATACCTATGAGAAAATCAATTTGTAAGACACAGACACTGAAATAATTCTTCTGTGTAAGAATAATAGATCAGTTCTGACTGCTTTAAATTCTAACACCTACTGGAGACTTGTGTCTTGGGAGACTGATGAAGCAGTGGTGCTTGTAGGACTGGATTTGGGATTGCAGGAGGAGCCTGTGTTGGAAGAGCAGAACAGCACATGTATTTTCCTGTCCACTCTGTAGAATTAGAGCCAAGGTGAAGTGATGAATTGCAACAGCAGAGTTGGTAATTCTTGTTTACTCAAAGGAGTTGCTGTTTGTCCTAAAATGGCAGAGTGGCTTTGTATCTGGTGTATCAGTGTTGAGTCACTGGCCAGGTGCTGATGGGGGAGTGAGGCTGCAGCATCCAGGCCTTTCCTGGGAAAGGGTTCAGCCTTTTTCATGGGAAGGGTGAATCCTTCAGCCCTTCCATAACTGCCTTCAGGTGCCTCTCTGCAGATCTTCCAGTCCCTTCTGAGTGGAACTCTGGATTTGTGGTGCTTTCTCTTGGCACACAGGTCGAAGTGCTGCTGTCAGAGGGGGACACTGAGCTGGAGCAGCCGTTCCAGCAGCAGGTGGAGTGTTGGGATGGGTCAGGGACAGCTCATGGGAGGTGGCTTTGCTGGGTTTTGCTGTGGCACACCTTTCTGAAGCACTGGCTGTTGGTGGCTCACTGGGAGTGCATCTCCTGAAGCCCCAACAGTCCCCTTGGTGGTTTTGAGACTACCCAAGCCCAGCCTAGAGGAGGTTCCATCTTCGTTTCCCTGGTAAAGAAGTCTGGGGAAACAACCCCATGAGCAAAGCTGTCTTCACTGGAGGCTTTTTATATTGCAAGTCATGGCAAGTATCTGCATTTCACCAAGTTAAAGACCCTGGAAAGGCTGTTTTATAGGTACCAGAAAATTAGTATTTGAAGCATGTTTAGCTGAATGTGAGGTGACAAGGCTAAAAGCCACATGAGGTGGAGCCTCAGTGTAAGCTGCTGCTTTTCCTTCTGCCATCTCTGTGTGCTGCCCTGGTTTTGGTTAACTTCTCTGGTTTATTCTTCCAGGTTATCTACTGTTCATTTGGAGGAATATCCAAAGGGCTGCACTTCAATAACTTGATAGTCGGGTTAGTTCTGCTGACAAGAGGCAGAGAGGAAGAGAAAACAAAATGTAAGTGGTGCAACTTTTAACAGTAGCTACAAGATTGTGGCTAGGGAGTGTAAAATACACTCATTATACACAAAGCAAACATGAATTTTGGTCCCTATTCTTATGTGTAAGCAGGGCATACATTTTCCAGTAAAGATAAGGTTTTTTGAACATTTTTAGCTGCATTTTTTGAAATTCAGTATGTTTTTGTCTCTATAATCATCAAAATGAAATATTTGCTAATCCTCATGAATGTAAGTGTTGGGATCCTATAGAGAGCCTGATGATCTCTGTATGTGGGCAGAGGGAGGAGGATGGCATTGATATTTTTCAAAACAAATGAAAGCATCTGCCTACTGACTTCTGTTGTTTTGTCTTCTTTGTTAATCTGACTTGATAGTATTTGTTTTGCTTTTGATTACAGTGGTGAAAGAGAATGGGCATCTTGACCTGAGCCTTGTTGAGCTCTGTTGAAACTGGATCAACCCGAGTTTTTATTCCTTCAGTCCTTGCACATGCTTTGGCATTCTCAGCATGTTGTAAACTTAAAATTTGACAAATGTCCCTGCCATAGTTGTTTACACATCTCTGTTTCCTCAGATATTTTCAGTCTCTTCTCTAATGAATCTGGGAGTTATGTTGTCCGTGATGAGATGGAGAAGATGCTGCATCTGGTTGATGGGAAGGTCCCAGAGTCACTCAAGAAATGTTTCTCTGAGGTATTTCATCCAGGTTTTATCCTATTGCATTGCCAAGAAAATAAAAGTTACATGGAGTAGTTTGTTTTTCATGCTCATGCACGTATGGGAACAAATTGACCTTGTTTAAATTGGGTAAAAGCTGAGATGTTTTGATGTTGTAATATTAGATGTATTTTGTATGGCTGTGAATAGCAGTTTGGTTATATAAATTCAGGCATTCTCCACGCTCCTGTCCTTGCTGTGCTGCTTTGAAAGATACCATTTCCCAAGGGAAATCATATTATCAGGTAAATTTAAATACTAATATTCCTAGTGGGAACTTATTCATTAGTGTGGCCATTTTATTGCAATTAGGGAAGAAATCTAGAACACAGATCTGAGAGGAAAGAAAATCTGCATCCTGGATTTTAAAATGCCTGGCAGCAACGGGTGCTTAAAAATAATAGTTTTATGGTATTACTCTTGTCTCAGTGTTCCTGCCAGGAGCTACAACATTTATTTATGCTTTAGGTTGTGTGAGAGATGTAATCTGTGAGGCTTGCTGCAGTCCTGCTCTAAAACAGGGTATTGGTACTTTTATACATTCATAACTGATTCATGGACACCAGAGATGCTGATGAATTGTCAGGTTTTGTTCTCTGGTTGCTTTGTTATCAGAGGACTAAGATCAGCAAAATCTAGACATCATTGTACATTCCCCTGACAAATGGATTGACTAGCAGCTTTCTTTGTGCATATCAGATTGCTTAATTACCTTAGATTTTATTGTCCTGTATTGAGGATAACTTTGGTTCTGGGCTTTGCCTGAGCCACTCGTTGGATCTGGCGCTGAGCTTGTGTTGGATTTGTAGGCAGTGATTGCATTCCTCAGTCTTGGCTGGAATCACAGCTCATATGGACACTGCAGTCCAGCTCCTGGACCTGACCCACGCTGGTATTTCCTATTTATAACTTCCCATCAGTATGGTGTGATGAATTGCACCCTCCAAGTTAATTGCACACTATCCAAGAAATCCAGAAATACTTTATGAAGGCTTGCAGGAAGAGGAGTATCAATCTGGCTTCAGAGCATTTTCCTCTTCAAGAAGATGCTGCATATTGATTATTCTCTTAAAATGAAAATAGCCCACTCAGCAGGATTTACTGGGCTGACAATCATCCTCAGTCATTGCAGGAGAGTGGGAAAGTTTAATGCTCCTGCTGTGGGCCTTCCTTCCTGCCATGGGGAGGATGACTTGATGCTTTCAAGGGTGATGTTTATAGGTGCTTCTGCTCTTCAGAATTATTGCATGTACTCAGCTAGAAATAGAAGCTTTAAAATACATCAGACCTTTCCTTTTGTTTCTGAAACACAGGGAGCAAATTCAGGGATACCTGTGTTGCTCCAGTTCCGTCATGGCTCAGCTGTAAACATTACTTGCTTCAAATGCTTTTTGCCTCCTGTCCAAAGTTTTTCTGTCCCTTTTCCTTGTCCTTCCCTAATCCATTGGAACAATTGGAGTCTTAGTGACACAGCTGTTGTTGTGTTTACAGGGAGCAGTGCAAAAAGCAGAGGGAAAGAGTGGAGCAGGTAGTGAGAAAATGATCTTGTCTTTTAATCCCAACTGTTAGAGAAATTAAATAATAATAAATTAAACTCTTCCCTGTGAGGGTGGGCAGGCCTTGGCACAGGTTGCCCAGAGAAGCTGTGGCTGCCCCTGGACCCCTGGAAGTGTCCAAGGCCAGGTTGGACAGGGCTTGGAGCAACCTGGGCTAGTGGAAGGTGTCCCTGCTCATGGCAGGGGGT